>JASDQU010375221.1:34270-48253 GCA_032191745.1 Picea mariana
CTTACTTTGTGCTACTGTCTTTATTGACTTGTTTCTGCAACATATTATGACTCTATAGAAACTCCTCCTAAGTTCTCATCATTATTTCATTTTCTACCCTATATCTATGCACTTCTTTATGCAAGCTTCTCATAGTATCAACCAACTCCACTAGCTTATCTATTCCTCTATGTCCATTGGACTTGGTCTTTACATTTCCCATGTTGACATGTAGACCTCTGACCTCCTCCTCATGGTTGTAGGGTCCTTTAGCATCCTCCATATCTCTAATTTGCATAGAGGAACCAGATATGTTTTCTTGTACCTCTAATTCTGCAAGAAATGTGCATGCAACAATTGTTATTAGAGTTATGCATAATGTAAAATATTTCATAAATTAGATTATAGGTCATTGTTCAGCTGAATTTATGAGATATATGGATGCATTAGAATCCAATTATGATTGTTTAAATACATTCTCCTATTAATTATGTTTCCAATGACTATACTCATGCCTCATTTTGATTTCTGAACTAAAAGTTGCATCCTTCTGCAGTTTTCAATTTGTTTTAATTCAGCAATGCTCTGTTTTCACTGTCACCTTTTTTCTAAGATACCATTTTCTACAACCTATAGAAAAAAAATTCAAAACTAGATTTTTTTTTTTTTATATTAGACATAGACAAAATTTATGATTTTCAATACACAACAACTTTCATATTTCGAATCCAATGCTCCAGTCAAATTTTGTATAAATATGTAATTGACGACTTTGTTATTTTGCACTTTCCCTAGACTTTGAATTTTTTAGCCAAAGTTGGTTATCTCCCAAATGGAGAAAAACTGGGAAAAATTGTCTGAAGACAAAATTGGCTAGATTAATGTGTAGATAAAAATTTGACTAAAATAAAATTTTATGGATTGGTGATCTAGGGTCCCTTTTCCTCCTCCGAAGATTTCAAAAATACATGAACCACAACACATGCTCAGGAATAATGGATTTTTCCCTATTTGGGTATCCCCACACCAACCACTTTTGAGTTTTATCATGATCTCAAATGGGTATCTCCATGCCTTCTTTTTGAGCTATCTATCAAAATTTCACCTTTATCAAGGCTCTGGATATTGAGCATCACCCATATCTTCAAAAGTCACTAATTTACTTTTTTTAGGAAATTTGAGTGCAATTAACTAGTGGCCCTTACCGGAATTCTTGTAGCCCTAGTTACTATAGACACACACCTAAAATTTCATTCGATTTTGAGTTGAAATGCTTATGTCGTCACCAAAACAAGTTTTTGGTTCTAGATTTGTTTTTTGTAAAAAGTATATTTTTGCTGACGTGGAGATCGGTTTTACATGGTATGGCACATGGTCGTCGATGTTTACCTATCATACCTTGATTCAACCATTTCATCAAACTTATTTTTCTTCTTCATCAGTGATCAATAGTCTCCCTTGCATCAATGATCAACAAATGATTTTGCATTGTGAAAAGGTTACCTTGGTCAAATTCAACCAAACCCCAATCATCGATGATATGGGACTTTCTTCCATTAGTAAGTTACGGAAGACACTTTTTCATGGATTTCATCAAACCCCAAAATCAAAACTAGAATGAATCTGATCCATTGATCTCAAAATAAAAATTAATTTAGACCATCCATTCCCCTTGCCAAACTCTGAAACTCCATCGATCATCGACCATCGACAATTCTCTTTTAACTTTTGTTCGGAGCTCATTGATATTTCTGAAATCCGAACTCCATCGATCATATCCCATTGGAGATTCTCTTTTAAATTTTGTTTGGACTTTTCTAAAATCACCAAACTCCAAACTCCATCAGTCATCAACAATTCTCTTTTAACATTTTTTCAAACTTCGTCGAAATTGTCGAACTTCAAACTCCATCGACCATCGGCCATAGACAATTCTCTTTTAACTTTTGTTCAGACTTCGCTGAAATTGCAAAACTTTTCACTCCATCATCCATTGGCCATCAGTGTTTCACTTTTAGTGAACTAAACTTGTTCATGAATTTCACAGACTCCGATGAGCTCCAAATCTAGGATGAATCTGGGTCGTCGATCTAAAAAATCGAATGTAATCTTGGTCATTGATTCATCAAACTCTATTCCATGAATTCTACATTCATTCAACATGGTTCTATCAATGTTGACTTTTTTCAGACCATGACATGGGTACAATCCACGTCATCACCTATATAAAATTTTCAAAAATCCCCAAAAATTATAATTTTCAAGAATTTTGCAATTTCTTTGAACTATTTTCTTCGGTGAACTTAGAAGTTTTAACTAATCCAGAATGAATCTCAGCAGCTGATCGCCAAGTCAAATTCGATTTGATCTATTGATTCTTCAACTTCTTCAGTCACCATTAAAACATAAAATTCGACCTCCCACGCCAAATTTAACTTTGCAACCTGTAGATTGATGCCATTAATCATCTCTTCAACCATGATGAGTGAAAATTCTACCTGAATTTGCTTGGTAATCTGGAGATTCACTCCGGTTTGAAAATTTTCCCCAAATATGTTATAGATCAAAATATGTAACAATGATTTGTCAAATTAAGATTCCTCTTTGTTCCATAATAGTTCGGTGTTAAAACCAAAGCTCTAATACCACTTTGTAGTGTTTTCCACTACTAAAAAAACATAAATAAATAAAAATTCAGATACCAATTAAATTAAATGTAACATAAATATAAAAACATATGTGGATAGATGAAATATATACAACCATGCATGCAATCTCATCTAAATGCACACAACAACAAACTTATTTATATGCAACATGCCAACATTCACACATCTAACAATACTTTTAAAACATGACTTGCAACAAAATAGCATTCGAACAATAGCATATAAATGCTCAAAAATCATAGTAAGAACACAACAATAATCCCAAAATTAAATTCAATGTATTGAGGATTTATATGCATTGACAACATTATGAATGAAACCATGTACACGATACCTAGAAATATAAACAATGTAACATAGATAAACATTTATCTTTTAAACCAAATGTGCAACTTTTTTCGGCTGCATGGGATGGTTTTTCCACCCAATGATATATTTGTAGCTCAAAATATCAGTAGCAAATCACCTCTGAGCTAGGGCTATGAATCCACAAGAAAGAGGTGTGATCCAAAATCAGATTCAAGAGCTTGATAGGGCTCAAAAAGGCCTAAACTTCATTGTTCACAGAATGGCTTCAAACCAGACGTGTGTGTAGGCCTCGTCAATACGAACCCAACGCAACTTGAACAGGATCAAACGGACATCGTATGCTCTTGATACCACATTCTGTTTGTTTTGCCAAACAGGGAAAAAACAATTGCTGACTATATAGTCCGTACAGTCCGTACAATTGACGTGACAGAAAAGTTGGCAAGTCTCGTACAGCTGATGTGGACCAACCAAGATGTGACACATGTCACCATTTGAAGGGTGACACGTGGCATGCTCGTACAGGTGCCACATGGCCCTACCATACGGTGACATGTGGYCGGGTACGGTGTTGACTAGGTAGKTACAKTTGCTGACTGTGCAGTAGACTTGGACCAATCTCATTTCGATATGTGGCATCAGTTTTCAGTGAATTAGGAGGTGCCACGTGGCACCCAGGTGTTGGTCGAAGTGTTCATATGCAAAATTGTTGGATTTCGYAGGATTCGAACTCGACACCTCTGATGGGAGGCTATGCCTTGGGAAAAGTCCATTACCAATGCACCAAGTCTTGGTGCTTGATACTACCACCCACCATAATATAAAAATGTTTAATGTGAAACAAAGGAAAAAAGGGGGGGGGCTGSGGCTAAGCCCCAACCCACGGATTTGTCCACACTATAGCACCCCAGCTCTTACTATGGGTGCGTTCCACTATACGAGTCACCAAAAGGGGCGTGGATTATGCACCTACCACCATATGTATCGGGGGTTGGAACCATGGGTTAGGTGCACCCCAAGGGCATGGTCTTATACTATTGCGCCATGTGACCAAATATTTTGGGCTAGGGGCCAGCGCGCAGCCCTTTGGGCTGGCGCTTGGCCAATTTTATGCATGTGACCCTATCCTAGTGTGTGCACCCAGTGGATTTGGGCTAAGTTTGATATGTTTGTTATAAAGTGGGCTTTTACCTTATAAAAATGGATTTTTTATGATTTATTCAGCTAATATTGGAGATTTTTTGCCCTTTTTGGGGGATATTGGGCCCTTTTTGAGGCCATATCTTGGGAGGAAGTTGAGAGATGATAACCCACTCAAGATCTATATAAACCAGGCCTTATTGAGTCCATGAGAGGATATTATGGAGAGTAGGTTTATGTTGAATATTTTCCAAGACAAATCCATTTTTATGCAGGGAAGTTGTTGAGGAGCGCACCTTTGCGGGCCATTTTTGGGAGCTCCGGTCATCTGATTTAAGTGTCGTTTCTTCTGTTGGGTTATTAAAATCTGAGAGAAAAATACCAGATCAGTTTTGTAACCTTTTGGCACTGATGTGATGTACTTATTGAGCTTTGAACAGAAATAAAGAAGCCTCACCCACTGAGACAAAGGCTCGAAGACGTAGGCGAGGTTGTCGAACTCCGTTATCACATTGGTGTTATGGTTTGTTGTTGTTTTATGCTTCATTTCAGTTTTGTACATGTTTATATGGCTGTGATTTATTCTCATATCTTCTTCCTCTTTCATTAATCTTCCTAATTGGTTAATCAACACATGCATAATAACTCAACCATAGTCATTTAAAAGATATTTTCGGATCAAGTCGTATCAGAGCTAGTTGACATTTGGATTTGATTTTTGCATGTTAACCAGGGAAAAGCTACAACGTGGTGAAGGATATCTTGTCAAAGATAATCCATTGATTGGATTGAGAAAGAGATATTCTCACAGGGAGAATATGGCATCGGAAGAGGGACTTTCTCAAGATGAGAAAGAGTTTCGAAAAACTTGCTTTGCTATGTCAGAGATGATGAAAGTTTTGTACGAGGATTACTTGGAACGAAAGAGACCAGTTTTGGGTGAATATTCAAAGGGAAAAAGTGAAGAGGGAGAGGATCCTCCTTCACCTCCATCATCACCTCCTTCTTCTTCAAGTTCAAGTTCTAAATTCAATGCAAAGAAACATGTTCATAAACATAAGAATGAAATGTCATTGTTAAAACTTGATGTAAAATTTGAGTTACCCATATATGATGGTGAAGTTAATGCAGAGAAACTTGACAATTGGGTCAAATAGATGGAGGTCTATTGCAGTGTGCAACAAATCAAGTATGAGTCCACATAGATCAAGTTGGCATCATTAAGACTTGCAGGCACAACTCTCATGTGATGGCAAATAAAGTTGCAAAATGGAATGCAACAAGTGGGTAATGTATTTCCATCATGGAAAAGTTTCATTTCTGCACTTAGGAAGCAATTCTATCCTTTGGGTTATAAAGAAAAAGCATTAACTGAATGGAAAGCTTTAAAACTAAGAAAAGGACAAAAAGTGCAAGAGTATACAAATGGCTTTCGAAAAATGGCATTGATGTTAGATTTTCCCTTACATACACAAGAAACCCTTATGAAGTATATAGGAGGTTTACCTGCACACATTAGAAACACTGTATTCATGTTTGGACCCACTAACCTTGATGAGGTTTATGTTCAAGTGACATACATTGAAGCAGGGAAAACAGGTGTATCGGGGGAATCATCTTCAAGGAAAGAGGACAAGAGGAAATGGCATGGAAAAAAGGAAAATGCAGTGATGAGAAAGGAAGAGAAGCCCTCTTGCAAGAATTGCAAGAAAGAGGAGCATGATGAGGACCATTGTTGGTAGTTGCATCTCGAGAAGAGGCCAAAGTGGTTCAAGGAAAAGAAAGGGAGGCAAACAGTGGTAGCGACAACAAGACCCACAGACTTGGGATCGAATTCAGGTGATGAATCAAAGGTTTCATTGGTTGGTATGACATGTAAAATTGGTGAAGTAATTGATTGTAGAAGTAACTTGTTTCATATAAGGGTTATCATGCGACACACTAAGGTGGATACATTAATCGATAATGGATCTCAATCTAATCTAATCTCAAAAGAATTGGTTAAGCAATTGGGGTTAAAAACACAAGTACATCATAATCCTTATACACTTAAATGGATAAGCAATCATCATCAAATGCACATAACCAAACAATGCACAATCAAATTTTCAATTTCATCTAAGTATGTGGACGAGGTAACATGTGATGTAGTACCACTAAGAGAATGTGGAATGGTCTTAGGTAGTCTATATTTATATTATCATAAGGCAATCTTCTACAAGACAAATAATCAATATCAATTAACCAAAGCAGGTCAAGATTATGTGGTTCATGCCCATCATGTTAAGGAAAATAAAAATATTCAAACTATGGAACAATTAAAGAAGGCAGTTCAAGCAAGCAACAAACCAATAATTGTTTCAAATGAAGTAATTAATCTTAAGCAAGAACAATAAATGATGTTGAATGGAAAATCAATCACAGTTTGCTTCAAGATAAGCTCATGTCGTGCAAATATTACAAGGATATCAACTCATTTGCAGTTGTATTTTTTATGCTATCATTAGTAATGTCGTCTATATGGATTATAGTGGCTTCAATAAAATGTGATAAGGTTCAAATGGCTAACAATATGTTGTCAGTTGTCATGATTGTGTTACAGTTGATTTTGATGAGACAGGTGCATAGGACAGAGTTCAGAGACAGAGGACAAGTCAGGTGGCTTATCTTGATCTTGTTGACTGGTCAGTAACCTTTTGGTGACCAAAAGGTCCTCAGTGGGGAGGTGTGATCCAGAATCAGATCTAGGAGCCTGATAGGGCTCAAAAAGGCCTAAAAAAAAATGTTCTCATAATGGCTTCAAAATGGACATGTGTGTAGGCCTCATCAATACGAACCCAACACAACTTGAACGATCTCAAACGAACGTCATATTCTCCTGATATTGCATTCTGTTAGTTTTTCCAAACAGGCAAAAATAAAATGCTGACTATACAGTCCATACAGCTGACGTGGAAGCACAATTGGCAGGTTTCGTATAGATGATGTGGACAAACTAGGATGTGACACATGTCACCACTAGAAGGGTGACATGTGGCACACTCGTACAGGTGCCACATGGCCCTACCATACAGTGACACGTGGTAGGGTACGACGCTAACTAGGCAAACAGAGGGAAGGTACAGTTGTTCACTGGGAAGTAGACTTGGACCAATCCCATTTTGACACATGGCATCAGTTTTCAGTGAATTAGGAGGTGCCACGTGGCCCAGACTTGGGTTTCCACGTGGCACCCAGGTATTGGTCGAAGTGTTCATATGCAAAATTGTTGGAGTTCGCAGGATTCGAACTCGGGACCTCCAATGGGAGACTATGCCTTGGGAAAGTTCCATTACCAATGTGCCATGTCTTGGTGCTTGATACTACCACCCACCATTTAATATAAAAATGTTTAATGTGAAACAGAGGCAAAAAGGGGTGGGTTGGGACTAAGCCCCAACCCACGGATTTGTCCACACCGTAGCACCCTAGCTCTTACTATGGGCGTGCTCCACTATATGAGTCACCAAAGGGGAATGGATTACACACCTACCACCATATGTATCAAGGGTTGGAACCATGGTTTAGGTGCACCTTAAGGGCGCGGTCTTATACTATTGCGCCATGTGAATGGATATTTTAGGCTAGGGGCCAGTGCGCAACCCTTTGGGCTGGCGCTTGGCCACTTTTATGCATGTGACCCTATCCTAGTGCGTGCACCCAGGGCCTTTGGGCTAAGTTTGATATTTTTGTTATAAAGTGGGTTTTTACCTTATAACAGTGGATTTTTTTATGATTTATTCAGCGAATATTTGAGTTTTTTTGCCCTTTTGGGGGGATATTAGGCCCTTTTTGAGGCCAGATCTTGGGAGGAAGTTGGTAGATGATAAATCACTCCAGATCTATATAAACCAGGCCTTCTTGAGGCCATGAGAGGAGATGGAGAATAGGTTTATGCTGAATATTTGCCAAGCCAAAGCCATTTTTATGCAGGGAAGCTGTTGAGGAGCGCACCTTTGCGGGCCATTTTCGAGAGCTCCGATCATCCGATTTGAGTGTCGTTTCTTCTGTTGGGTTCTTAAGACATGGGAGAACAAAACTAGATTAGTTTTGTAACCTTTTGGCACTGTTGTGATGTACTTATTGAGCTTTGAAAAGAAATAAAGAAGCCTCACCCAATGAGACAAAGGCCCAGAGACATAGGCGAGATTGTCGAACTCCATTATCACATTGGTGTTATGGTTTGTTGATGTTTTATGCTTCATTTCAACTCTATACATGTTTATATGGCTATGATTTATTCTCATATCTTCTTCCTTTTTCAGTAAGCTTCCTAATTGGTTAATCAACACATGCATAATAACTCAACCATAGTCATTTAAAAGATATTGTTGGATCAAGGTGTCACTCCATTGTCCACTCACATCCCAATTTTACCCATAGCAAACTGTTTTTTCATACAACTATCCCAATCCACCAGCTCTCTTCCCCTCAACTTGCACAACCCAAGAAAGGTGATTCCCCTTCACTGCACATAGTCCCTCAGGCCTTCCCACTTCTCTCTTGGGCTCCAACATAGGTTGACTAGGAATCTCTCTTACTTGGGTATCTAGGGATGTTAGTTGTAACAAAGAAAACTCACAGCAACAAGATCACTTGTTGTTAGCTAATATTTTACACATAAACTCACTCTACAGGACTAGCAACCTAATTCTTCATGTATTTTCAGCTCCAAACTTTCCCCACACATGTTCACTATGGATTCTTCCAATCTCCAACACTTTACACTCTCTTGCTGTCCAAAAACTGGTTGTAAAAACTATCATCTTTTTCCATACAAATTTCATTTTTCCCCCATGCAAGTTGACTCTCACACTCTCCAATGTTGATTGTACTCATCCCCCATGCTTTGTTAACTATGGGATGTGAATTTTCATACCAACCTTCTTACATGTGTTTAATGATTGGATTTGGGAACACTCAAACATAAAATAGAAGGTTTATATACAATAATAATAATTCATAAAGGTGGGTTGATATTAATAGACATGGTTAATTCCCCCTTTGTATTCCCTCTTAGACCATCCCCTCTCTTATCGAAATTTAGCCCCCATTACTCCATATGTGTCCAAGTACAACCAGTGTTACATTTTTTTTTATTATCCTGATATACAATGTTTACATATTACATAGTCAGGCCTACAACCATACATCATATTTACATTACATATCACTAATTCAGGGATTAAAAATAGGGATGTTACAAACATGATATAAAAAAACATAATATACATGTGTGCTATACTGTTTATAGAAAACCAATGTTGTTACATAAAAATGCACCGACAAACAATTTTATTGACAAAGTGTGTATGAAAAGCTCCGCAATCAAAGTTTTGTGGAGATTTTTATTTGTGAAGGAAATCACTCTTTGGTGCCTCTCATAATTTAATGCACAAACTCAATCATCTTCCACTGCCTCAATACTCTAGCTCACATCTCCTCCTATGCGGGTTGCTCAAATTTCTCCAAGATATCATTTTTGTCATTCATGTGTAATCCATACTAAATGGCGTCAATTCATTTGTAAATCCCATACCTAGAACTCCTCTTCTTCTCCTTGGGGGGCTTATCGAATAGCTCTTTGATGTCAGGGAGGAATTTCACAGCCTTAAAGTATTTGTAGCCAGGTCCCATACCGGTGGCACCGAGCACATAAAATTTGTTCCCTTCCAAGTCCGTCATTTGGGCCCCTACTTTGACATAATTAATATTTCCAAACTCTAGATTAGAGCTCCTCAATGCCCCATTTTCCTAATCATAAAAAAGGGAACCCTAGTGGATGTCTTAATTATAATAATTTTTCAACCTCAAGAATGACCTAAGGCCCATATTGTGTATTTAATAGAAGATAAGAAGCACATTTGAGAAAAAATGATGATCCATAAGATTCACAAATATCCATAATTTTCTTGTCATTGAATATTAAGCATTTCCTTGGCCTCGACTTTCTCCTCCATGAGATCCTCACTTTTGTATTTACTAAGAAACTCCCATTTCTTCTTCTTTACAACCATGTTCTCGATCTCTTTCTCATCCAAAAGGGGCACATGGGAAACAAACTTTGGCTCTCTCTGTTATTGGTTTCCCTTGTCTTTCTCTCCCATTTATTTTTCTACATCCTCCTCTTCCTTGAATGGGACCAACTTAATAACAAAATCCTCCCTACTCTTGACCATCAAATTGGCCTCCCTCTTAACAGACTCGATCCTCGACCACTATCTCAGTGTTGTAGGTTGCATCTCTTCCTCTGCAGGACACTCAACTTTCTCCAAGATATTGTCCTCATTATCCCTATAGCTATAACAAATGGAATCAATTCTATTGTAAATATCATACCTATACCTCCTCTTATTTTCCTCGGGGTGATTATCAAATATCTCTTTGACGTTGGGGAGGAATTTTCCAGCCCCACTTGTACAATTGGTTGTTGGAAGATGGCATGTTACAATCTTCCAACAACCAATTATACACGTGGGGCTATGAAATTCCTCCCCAACGTCAAAGAGCTATTTGATAAGCCCCCCAAGGAGAAAAAGAGGAGGTCTAGGTATGATATTTACAAACAAATTGACACCAGTTAGTATGGCTACAAGGATGACAAGGATGGTATATTGAAGAAATTCGAGCATCCCATAAAGGAGGATATGTAGGCCATAACACTAAGAGAGTGGTAGAGGATCGAGTCTGTCATGAGGGAGGCCAAGTTGACGATCAAGATCAGGGAGGTCATTTCTGTTAGGACAATCATGTTTGAGGAAGAGGAGTGTGTGGAAGAAGAAATGAGAGAGAAGGAAAAGAAAAACTAACAATGGAGAGAGAGAGAGTTTGTTTCCCATGTGCCCCTTCCATATGAGAAAGAAATTGATCACGTGGTTGTGGAGAATGTTACAATTAAAAATGCCACTACTTTTCATTTATGATGTTGGCCTACTCATTCATAAATCTTCCATCCCTTTTTGATGGAGTTCTTCTCAAAAAAAAAAAAATTGCATGGCATACGTGCCATGATGCATAGGCATAGCCCCTACATACACTAGCTACATGCCTAAAATTCCACGTACATATGCTATATGCATAACTAAAAGAACACGTGTACTCTAAAAAGTTGCAAAAAAATACAAATTCGGCACTTTTCAGCGAAGTTTATGGTCTATCTTAGGTTTTGCAACTAGTTTACCTCCTGTAGCCCTTCTGAAAATGAATTAACCATCATTTTATCATATAAAAAGGGCCCTAGGGAGGTCATTTGGATATATCAAACAAGAGAAAAGAGAACTCTGCCAAATTTTCTCCCTTGTATTCCAATCCTTCTGCATTCTTCTCTGAGTTTCATCCTCAACATTCCCTTCCATCCATCCTCCTTATACCTTCCATCCTTTTCCCTAATATTGGCATGTTGGTGGTGAGGATAGTATATCGGGAAAAGTACACTTGGAGACAAAGTAGAGGAACCCAAGCAAGGTTCATGGAGTGGCACCAACAAAATTCAGGTTGTAACTTCCAATTTTGTTATTAATAAAAGAGAAAAGTTATTGTCCCATATATTTATGTCTATGTGCTTGTATTTATGAATGTTTTCATGAATAACTAACCCTCTAGATAATATTGATAATTAAGGATATGTTTTCATAGTTTGTTCTGCAACATTGTTTTAGGCCAACTTTGGGAGGAGCCTACAATCTTGGAGAAGACAGTAACCAAAGGGGATTGACAACAACCATAAGGACTTAAGGTACATATTTCGATATTCTTTCTCTTCCCTTAATTGTCGTAAGGGATTGTTGGATTTAGGTAGAATAGAAGATTTTCTATGTTTTAAGATGTCAAAGATCTGCCTAGTCGCTAGACCCAGATTAGGGGGATTTTCCCCATAACAGAGAAGAATAAACATGATCTTCTTACTAAATATTTCAGTGAGGATCTCATGGAGGAGTAGGATGAGGCTAAGGAAATGCTTAATATTCAATGATAAGGAATGCTAGTGATGGATCATTAATTTTGTTTCCAAATGTGCTTCTTAACATTTATAGAGTATTGATAGAGTATCATAATTAATACATCTTCCAGGGTTCTTTATTACTGATTAGGAAAAAGGGGTACTAAGAGGCTTTGATTGTAGAGCTTGGTAGTCATAATTGTGCCAAATTAGGGGCCAATATGACGGACTTGGAAGGGAATAGAGTTGATGTTCCCAGTGTCACTGACAAGGCCCCCAGTTACAAATATTTCAGGGATAAAAATTCCTCCCTTACCTCAAAGAGTTATTCGATAAGCTCCCTAGAGGAAAATAAGAGAAGGTCTAGGTATGAGATTTAAAAATGAATTGACGTCATTTCATATTATGTCTGTAGGATTGACGAGGACAATATCTTGGAGAAAGTTGAGCAGCCCATGGAAAAGGAGATCTGAAGCAGAGCACTGAAGGAGTGGTAGAGGATTGAGTCGATGCGATAAATTATGAAAGGCACCAAACAATGACCTCATTTTTTGCCTCTACAAAGAAAAACCTTCACAAAAAATGGTTGTGGAGGTTTGTATATGTAATTTCTGAATTAAATTATTTTTCATCGTCGTCGTCTTTGATTCATATGAAATTATTTTTAGGCACACATATATATATAAACAAATTGAAATGATAAAATAGACACATATATAACTAATTTGTATTTATCAAACAATGAAATTAATTTGTGTTTGCAAAAAAAATGTGGAAAAGTAACAGGTGCTACTACAATAGCTAATATGCACCATTCCCAATGCATTTTATCATAAACAAAGCACCACTAAGTGGTGTGATATGTCTAATGCACCGACGATCCATGAGTATTCGAGCACCGATATGTATTTTAGCAATGCATTGTGGTCTCTAACGCACCGATAACAAGGCTTCCCATAGAACATACCGCTATGCCACTTTATCTATGTTTTGTTTAGCACAGTGTAGTCGGTTCTATGGAACACACTGCTTTATTAATTTTTTTAGGTGGTGAACCAGGTGGTGTGGTTTGTTATATGGAAATCACGAGTGCTCCAAGTTCCTTGGAGGACCAATGTCTTTTAACTCTACGTTGTGTTTTAGGATGCACCATTAACCGAGCATTTTATAAGATGTACTACTATGGTAAATTCTTAAATATTTGGTTCGGTGCCACATTGTGAACTACATTGGTGTATTGTGTGGACTTTATTTCATTGTTAGATTAAATTTTTTATGATGAAAACTTGGCAGTGTTGTTGGTTAAATGGAACGCACTAGGGTTCCATTTTTCTTAAAGCACAGACAATTTTTTAGTGTTACATTTTTTTTAAATGCATCGGTAATAGGGCATCACATAAGATGCATTTCTATAATAAATTGTTATATATTTTGCACAATGCCTTGTTGTACATAGCACTAGTATGTTTGATTGACTTTGACACACCGACAAACAAAATTTTCCATGTCGAAAACTAGGCAATGTGATTAGTTAATGGAATGCACCTGTGTTCCATTTCTCTTAGAGAAACGACATTTTATTTAATGGTGTGTTGTGTTTTATAATGTACCAGTAACATGGCATCTAGAAAGACGCATCGCTATGCTTATTTTTCAACATTTTCATGGTGTCATTCTGTGAATGGAACTGGTGTGTTTATTGATCATATACACACTGAGGTCGGTGCTTCCTATAAAT
The DNA here is from genome assembly GCA_032191745.1 of Picea mariana. Lineage (NCBI taxonomy): Eukaryota > Viridiplantae > Streptophyta > Pinopsida > Pinales > Pinaceae > Picea > Picea mariana. The sequence continues at coordinate 48,084 of JASDQU010375221.1, forward strand.
TCACAAGACACATCAAACTTTGGGGGCGATCCAAAGACTTTAAACGCACCGCGTGGAATAAAAAAGACCAAATTTTAGGCCAATTTCAAATTTTAATCAATTGAAAATGCAAATAACAAGGTAATAAACAATTTACCTTGTCCCTTCTCTCCCAGGGAGGCATGGTTGCA
>JASDQU010375221.1:114786-150214 GCA_032191745.1 Picea mariana
ATCGTTCCGGAGTCAAAGCAAGCCTCTGGGCATATCTACCGATTTGGTAACCTCACAAGTTACCTTTCCTTGATTCAGAGCTTAAATCTCTGCGAGTCGGGAGGGTGTTCCCTTCAGACTAGTAGTCTAGGAGACTCTGAACTTGCGCTTATTCCATCAACCAAAAACCTGACTAAGAGCGGGGATCATATCCCTAGAGTTTTATGAAGATCCATGTGACCTGGGTCCAGGAACTTTGGAGCTCGAGGCTCCAAGATATCAAGTTGTATGAAGGTCAAGTTAAACCCCGCAATTGATATGCATCGTCAATCTATGAACGAATATGGAGGGTGGGGAATCACCATGGAGCGCGATGGTGAAAATAGTGGACGCGCTAGTTCACAGCCCGCAATTCACCCTTGTAGTTGATCTTGACAGGCTGGAGGATCAACGATCCTGGTTAGACTAGAGTCAAGTGAGCACTTTCTAGATTGCAGAGGTCGAATTCCCTGGTAAATAACCCGCATGTTGGGACCCCGCAATTCCTATGAACCGTCGATTGTCATTGACCTTCGATCTGATTTTGAAGTGATCCCTGAAACGCAAGGAGCATGTGAGATGACAAAAACGTCCAAAGAGATCAAGCTTAGAAGAGATAGCTCTTTCAGGAGCCCAGACGAAATCCAGGAGAGGGGCCTGTAGGAGGAACAAAGGTTGAATCCTTTGAGCACTTGGAAAACCTTCTAAGTTGGAGTAAGTCAGAATCCTAGGAGGAGGAGCGATAGTGGTCATTTGGTAACATCACAAAGGCTTGACAACCATCTAATCTAAACAAGGTGCACGAACCTTAGTACATTGCACACGTAGGAGAGGAGGACTTACCAAAGTTCCGAAGTCCCGAAGTAGTTGGGACCGTCCATCATCAAGAGGGACACGTGGCAATGGATCATGGACTGCAGAGAAATCTATTTGAGGGTTTTCGGTTAAAATTTGAAATTCTCGAACCCTGAAGACCCGAAGTGAATCTGGACTGTCCGATCCAAAGGGACACATGGTGATAGATCGTGGACTCTAGAGGAATATGTTCAAGGGTTTTCGGTTAAAAGTTGAAATTTCTGAACCTCGAAGACCCAAAGTGAATCTAGACTGCCCAATCTAGAGGGACATGTGGCAACAGATCATGGACTCTAGAGGAATATGTTTGAGAGGAGGCAAGTTTGAGACTTGAGATTTTCGAAGCCCGGAGAGCCGGAAGTCCGAAGTAAATCTCACTCATCTGATCAACTGAAGTGAATCTGTATGATCAGATTGTTCGAAGTAAATCTTAGGTGTCAAATCACCCGAAGTGGATCTGGGTCGTTGGATTTCAGTAGAGACGTGGCATAGATCTATGAGCTCCGGGTAAAGTCCCTAAGTAATTTATAGTTGTCAGGTCCAGAGGGACACATGGCGACAGATTGTACACTTCGTATAAATGACCTCGAGATTTTTCGATTGAGATTTGAAACTCCCGAAGCCCAAAATGCCAAAGAGCCAAAGCACTGAAATAGATCTGGATCCTCAGTTCTAGAGGATAGGTGGCGTAAATCTATGGATTCTAGGAAAACACAAGTAAACGTCTACCGTCGTATTGTCCGAAGTAGATCCGAACCGTCAGATTTGGAGAACATGTGGCATGATTCTGTGGACTCTAGGTAAAGACCTGAAGTAATCCTTAATCCTCAGATCCATTGGACACGCATCGGTGGATCATAACCTTCGGATAAAAGCCGTTGGGAAAAAGGGTGAAGTTTGAGATTTGAGATCTCAGAAGTGTGGAGACCCGAAGGAGATCTCGACCATTGTTCGAGAAGAGGGCCACCGGATTTTTGATCTAGTTGAAAGGTCAAACACTCAAAGTAGAAATAGGGTCATTGATTTAGGAGGATGGGTGTCCGTAGATCATGAACTGCAGAATATTGATGTACAGAGGAAAGCATAGTTTGAGGATTGAAAAGCTAGAAGTCTAGAATCACGAAGGAGATCACATACGTTGATTTAGGAGGGGCATATCTGGTCCGTGGATTTGAAAAGGGAAGATCAGAACTATTAGTTCCAACAGTACCATCAATATCAGGAGATAGACAGTCCCATAGCATTGCGAGGATCAGAGGTGCATGAACTTTAAAAAGTTGAGGGCGGGCCGCAATTCAAACCTCGGTTTTGGAGAAAGGACACATGGAGGATCAAGGAGGATTACGGGTGGAAAATTAGTTTGGTTTCAAACCACCTTTGGTCGTGCCTGAAATTGTGTGTTTGCGCGAGGTCATCGCCCAAGGTCACATCTGATGAGGGGTCAAGAAAAAGGGGCTAACACACCCTCCGAGCCTTCACTGAAGCGCGAAGGGGAAGGTCGCGGGTATCGTAAGACCTGTACTAGAATTTGGAAGGGCCTATGTTTAATTAGGAGGTGATACTATCAGGTCTCGAAGTATTTTTTGACTTAGAGAATCAAAGAGCCTTGACTGGAGAGTCAGGMTGAGTCCTAGACTTCCCAAATTAGGAATCGTAGAGGGAAAGGATCTATTCTTGTAAGGAGGACAATTTTTTATTTATTTTTTCCCCATCGTGGGTGTGTTACATAACCCCTGGGCATACATGASCACTATACTCACTCGACCCCCACCATTAATATTTGGTGTCGCCATTATCTAAACTCGAGGGAGTTGTCCTCCCATTTTCTGTAGGTAGTAATGGTGCCCTTCATTCAAGACTGAGGTGAAGGGAGAAAACCTACCATATTTATGGCTTGAGTCTTGGGTGGGCTGCGTGGCCTCCCATTTCTACGTGCTACCCCATMTGGGACTGAGTAATCCTTTCTGGATAAGTCCATACATCGGTTTGATAGCCTGGTTTGTGGAGAGGTATGTGCATTCTAGTGAATCAGMTCATATAGGTATTGAAATCTGTTGAGGATGAAAAACCAAACCTAGAGGACCACCCCATATTAAGAGAATACAAGGACGTATTCCCAGAAAAAGTACMAAGTCTACCTCCGAGAATGGATATTGACTTCTTGATAGAACTTACACCGGGAGCAGTACCAGCATCTAGAACACCATACAGAATGAGCACGCCAGAGCTGGTTGAGATAAAGCTATAGCTAAAGGAGATGATGGACAAAGGCTACATCCAACCCAGTGTATCTCTGTGGGGAGCATTCTTCCTTTTTGTGAAAAAGAAAGATGGCACACTCTGACTGTGCATAGATTACAGACAACTCAATAAGGCAAAAATAGAGAACAAGTACCCCTTACCAAGAATCGATGACCTGTTCGACCAATTGGAAGGTGAATCCATCTTATTGAAGATCGAGCTAAGGTCTGGCTACCATCAAGTTTGGATTAAGGATGAAGACATCCACAAAAAATCCTTCAGGATGAGGTATGGTCACTATGAATTCGTGGCGGTGTCATTTGGGTTAACCAATGCCCCCACCACTTTTATGTGCTTGATAAATAATGTACTTAGCAAATTTTTGGACAAATTTGTATTGGTTTTCATTGATGATATCCTAATCTACTCCAAGAACAAGGAGGAGCAAAAATAACATCTTAGACTCGTACTTCAAGTACTAAGAGAGAATTATCTCTACTATAAGTTTATCAAGTGCGAATTATTTCAGAAGCAAGTCCATTACCTAGGCCATGTCATTTCTAAGGAAGGAGTGGCAGTAGACCCCGACAAGATCAGATGTATTATGGAATGGCCTACCCCAAAGGATGTATCCAATATTAGATCCTTCATGGGCTTAGCGGGATACTATAGAAGGATCATAAAAGGGTTTTCCAAGATTGGTTGTCCAATCGCTGCCCTTCAAAAAAAGGGGATTAAATTCATTTGGACATCAAAATGTGAAGAAAGATTTTAGTAACTGAAATACCTCCTGACCCATGCACCCATGCTAAATATTGCAGACCCGGATAATGATTTCCTTGTATGTATAGATGCCTGCAAGGAAGGACTCGGAGGAGTCCTTATGCAAGAGGGACATGTAATTTTCTACACATCTAGGAAATTAAATGAGTATGAGATCAATTATGTGACCCATGACCTAGAATTGGCTGCCATAGTACATGCTTTAAAAATGTGGAGGCACTACCTCCTGGGTAGAATATTTGTGCTTATGACAAATCATTGTGGATTGAGACACCTATTTGATCAACCAAAACTCAATTCTAGGAAAGCTAGGTGGATGGATCTCCTAAGTGAATTCGATTTCAAAATCAAACACATAAAAGGAAAGGAAAATAGGGTGGTCGATGCCCTTAGCAGGAGTATAAAAACAATTCATCTAGCAGCAGTAAGCGCCTGTGAAACGAACTTCAGGGAAAGAGTCAGAAACGCACAAGAGACCGATGCATTCTTCAATACCATGACCTCATACCTAATACAAGAGCCTACAAGGATGAAGTATGAAGGCTACCAGATGCTCGAGGAAGGGCTGCTAACTTATAGAAATAGATTGTATATTCCAAATTGTGACGACTTGAAGAGGTTCATAATGGATGAACTAAATAAGAGACCATATATTGGTCACCCAGGATATCAGAATATGATCACAGCCACTAGGAAACAATTCTATTGGCATGGGTTGAAGAAATACATAGATAACTATCTAGCTAAGTGCCTAGAGTACCAGCAAGTTAAGGTGAAACATCGATATCCAACAATATTGTTATATCCCCTACCAATCCCAGAATGGAAATGGGAAACCATCTCCATGGATTTCATCACCGGACTACCAAAGTTGACCAAACAAAATGATGCCATCATGGTCATGGTGGAAAAAATGAGTAAGTTTTCCCATTTCGTCCCTGTCAAGTCAGCCTGCAAGGCAATAGATATTGCCAACATCTTCATGAAGGAGATATTTAGACTGAATGGCATGCCCAAGGAAATTATATCTAACAGAGACACCAAATTTACTTCAAGCTTTTGGAAATCCCTAATGGTTGGTTTTGAGACTAAATTGTTGTTCGTCATAGCCAACCACCCTCAAACTGATGGACAAACAGAAAGAGTGAACCAAATAGTGGAACACATGCTAAGGATGCATGTAATGCACCAACCTAAGAAGTGGGAAGAATGCCTACCATTGGTAGAATTTGCCTACAACAATGGTTATCAAGAATCCTTGAAGATGAGCCCTTTTGAATCCCTCTACGGTAGACAGTGTAAGATTCCAATCAGTTGCAATAATCCGGTGGACAGAATTACAATCGGACCCAACATGCTGAAATAAATGGAACAACAAGTAATTTAGATAAAGCAAAATTTGAATATTGCTCAGGATAGACAGAAACGTTATGCCGACAGGAAAATAACTCCCTGAGATTTCAAGACTAGAGACCATGTCTATCTCAGAGTTAGACCCAGGAAGAGTTTCTTGAGAATGGGAGCCTATGCCACATTGACACCTTGGTATTGTGGACCCTTCGAAGTCCTAGATAGAGTGGGACCTATAGCCTATAGGCTAGCAATTCCTCCCACTGTAAAGGAACATAATGTTTTTCATGTTTCATTATTGAAGAAATATGTACATGATGTTAATCATATAATTGATTGGTCTATGATCCAAGTGGATCGGGAGGGAGAATTACTACTTGAACCCCAATGCATATTAGTCAAAAAGGAAACCTCACTCAGGAACCGAACCATTGCACAGGTCAAGGTGCAGTGGAAACACTTTGGCCCAGATGAGGCTACGTGGGAAATGGAGGATGCCATGAGACAGACATATCTAATTTTGTTTAATCCTGTACATACATGTCATGATGACAGATAGAACACTGAAGACAATGTTCCTTTAAGGGGGAGGGAATTGTAACACCTTGTTTTTGCCAGTTTGTAAATATAACTATATGGGCCAAGGAACTATGGAAAACTTAAAAGTGTGAATATTTGATTTGATGGACCTTGTGTAGAAGGTCGATGAATGTAAATTCTGTTATTTTAATAGAAAATGGTTACATGTTGCATGATTGTTAAAAGAGGGGATATGCTAACAAAGACCACGAAATGATGTGAAAGGTGGTGGAGGGGACCAATAATGGTTGTGTTAACCCCCACTAAAGAAGTACCATGCTGGAATTAATTTGCTCATATCAGAACAACCCCCTAACGCAAAAATGAATTATAGTCGGGCTAGTAGTTGGGGAGGCCTCCTCAAGAGTTAATGAGGGGATGGGGCAGACCGCCCATCCGTAAGGCTTCCATACCTGACCACAAGCTGGAAATTCAAGCCACACACAATCTTGCAGAAAAATTCAAGAAAGGGAGTGTGGTGGGCAGGGGGAGAGCTGTGAAGAAAAATTCAAAGACTAGAGAGGAAAATCTCGGGTCCGAGGAAGGACTAAAAGAGGAACAGTGAGTTATGATCACAGAAAATAGAGATTGAACCAGGATAAGGAGAGTAACCTTCGTCCTCATCTATTTTCTATATTCGGAGAAGGAGAGTAACCTTCGTCCCTAAATTCCATTGAGCTGGAAGTAAGAGATTGAATCTCAAAGCATCGTGGCTTAAGCCCGGGGGTGGCCAGTGATAAATCCATTGGGAGTGACTAAGCCTATGTTTGGGTGGAAACAAGCACCCCTTTCATCAGTCACATCACACTCTATGGTTATGATAAGTGTTTTCTCACCTTATGTTTTGAATTGTAAATAATGGATGCATGTGAGTATTTGCATGTCTATAAAGGTTTCCTTCTTTGTATTAAATGATTAAGTTATGAGTATGCGTTCGTTTCCTTGAGAACCTATAATTCTGCTTGAATTTCCATACACCCCAGTTTAATCACTCGAAGGCGCCTTCCCTAGGAATTTACATCGTCGTTCTGGAGTCGGAGCAAGCCTCTAGGCATATCTACCGATTTGGTAACCTCACAAGTTACCTTTCCTTGATTCAGAGCTTAAAGCTCTACAAGTCGGGAAGGTGTTCCCTTTAGACCAGTAGTCTAGGAGACTCTGAACTTGCACTTATTTCCTTAACCAAAAACTTGACTAAGAGCGGGGATTGTATCCCCAGAGTTTTATGAAGATCCATGTGACCTAGGTCTAGGAACTTTGGAGCTCAAGGCTCCAATATGTCAAGTTGTATGAAGGTCAAGTTAAACCCTGCAATTGATATGCATCGCCAATCTATGAATGAATATCGAGGGTGGGGAATCACCGTGGAGAGCGATGGTGAAAATAGCAGATGTGCTAGTTCGGAGCCCACAATTCACCCTTGTAGTTGATCTTGACAGGATGGAGGATCAATGATCTCGGTTAGACTAGAATCAAGTGAGCACTTTCCATATTGCGGAGGTCAAATTCCCTGGCAAATAATTCGCATGTTGGGACCTCGCAATTCCTGTGAACCGTTGATTATCATTGACCTTTGATCTGAGTTTGAAGTGATCCTTGAAACGCAAGGAGTGCATGAGACAACAAAAACTTCCAAAGAGATCAAGCTTAGAAGAGATAGCTCTTTCGGGAGCACAGACGAAATCCAGGAGACGGGCCTGTAGGAGGAGCAAAGGTTGAATCCTTTGAGCACTTAGAAAACCTTCTAAGTTGGTGTAAGTCAGAAGCCTAGGAGGAGGAGCAACAATGGTTGTTTGATAACATCGCAGAGGCTCGACAACCGTCTGATCTAAACAAGGTGCACAAACCTTAGTACCTTGCACATGAAGGAGAAGAGGACTTACCAAAGTTCTGAAGTCCTGAAGTAGTTGGGACCATCCATCGTCAAGAGGGACACGTGGCAATGGATCATGGACTTCGGAGAAATATGTTTGAGGGTTTTCGGTTAAAAGTTGAAATTCCTGAAGCCTGAAGACTCGAAGTGAATTTGGACCATCTGATCCAAAGGGACACATGGCGAAAGATTGTGGACTCTGGAGGAATCTGTTCGAGGGTTTTCGGTTAAAAGTTGAAATTCCTGAACCCCGAAGACCCAAAGTGAATCTGGACTGCTCGATCTAGAGGGACACGTAGTGACAGATCGTGAACTCTAGAGGAATATGTTTTAGAGGAGGCAAGTTTGAGACTTGAGATTTTCGAAGGCCGGAGATCCGGAAGTCTGAAGTAAATCTCACTCATCCGATCAGCCGGAGTGAATCTGTATCATCATATCGCTTGAAGTAAATCTCAGGCCTCGGATCACCCGAAGTGGATCTAGGCCATCGGATTTCAGTAGAGATGTGGCGTAGATCTATGAGCTCCAGGTAAAGTCCCTAAGTAATTTGTAGCCGTCATGTCCAGAGGGATACGTGGAGAAAGATCGTAGACTTCGTATAAATCACCTCGAGAGTTTTCGATTGAGATTTGAAACTCCCAAAGCCCTAAATTCCGAAGAGCCGAAGCACCGAAATAGATCTGGATCATCAGTTCCAGAGGACAAGTGGCGTGAATCTGTGGATTCTGGGAAAACACCCGAAGTAAATGTCGACCGTCGTATTGTCAGAAGTGGATCTGAACTGTCATATTTGAAGAACATGTGGCATGAGTCTGTGGACTCTGGGTAAAGACCTGAAGTAATCCTTGACCCTCAGATCCAGTGGACACGCGTCGATGGATCATAACCTTCGGATAAAATCCGTCTGGAAAAAGGGTGAAGTTTGAGATTTGAGATCTCAGAAGTCCGGAGACCCAAAGGAGATATCGACCATTGATCGAGAAGAGGGCTAGTAGAAGGTTGATCTAGTTGAAAGGTCAAACACTCAAAGTAGAAATAGGGTTTTTGATTTAAGAGGATGGGTGTTCATAGATCACCAACTCTAGAATATTGATGTATAAAGGAAAGCAGAGTTTGAGAATTGAAAATCCAGAAGTCTGGAATCACGAAGGAGATCACATATGTTGATTTAGGAGGGGCATATCTGGTCCATGGATTTGAAAAGGGAAGATCAGAACCATCAGTTCCGACAATACCATCAAGATCGGGAGATCGACAGTCCCGTAGCATTGCGAGGATCGGAGGTGCATGAACTTTAAAAAGTTGAGGGTGGGACGCAATTCAAACCCCAGTTTTGGAGAAAGGACACGTGGAGGATCGAGGAGGATTGCGGTTGAAAAATTATTTTGGTTTCAAACCGCCTTTGGCCATGCCCGCAATTGTGTGTCTTCACGAGGTCATCGCCCAAGGTCACATCTGAGGAGGGGTCAAGAAAAAGGGGCTAACGYACCCTTCGAGCCTTCGCTTAAGCGTGAAGGGGAAAGTCGCGGATATCGTAAGACCTRTACTAGAAGCCAGAAGGGCCTATGTTTAATTAGGAGGTGATACTATCAGGTCTCGAAGTATTKTTTGACTTAGATAATCAAAGAACCTTGACCAGAGAGTCGGGCTAAGTCCTAGACTTCCAAAATTAGGAATCGTAGAGGGAAAGGATATGTTCTTGTAAGGAGGACAATTTTTTATTTATTTTTTCCTCATTGTGGGTGTGTTACATAACCCCTGGGCATACATGACCACTATACTCACCCGAACCCCACCATTAACATTTGGTGCTGCCATTATCCAAACTCGAGGGAGTTGTCCTCCCATTTTCTGTAGGCAGTAATGGTCGCCCTTCATTCGAGACTGAGGTGAAGGGTGACAACCTACTATATTTATGGCTTGAGTCCTGGGTGAGCTGCGTGGCCTCCCATTGCTACATGGCACCCCATCCGGGACTGAGTAATCCTTTCTGGATAAGTCCATACATCGCTCTAATATCCTGGTCTATGGAGAGGTATGTGCATTCTAGTGAATCAGCTCATGCATGGAATCCACTCCCTCGTTTTCTAGGAAATCAACTATTATATTTTCCTCTCTTTTCACATGGGAGGGGATAAGGGTGAGATTAGGTTGTAAGAGGGATTTGAAATATTTCAGCAATCCTAAGAGTCTCCAATTGGGTAAGACATCCGAAGGTTGTGATCCATGAATGATTTTAGTGATAAGTTGGATGATGATATGGGAATCGCCCTCCACGATGAGATGATGTAAGTCATGATTTGTTGCTATCTTGAGCCCTCTGAGAAGGCTCCAGAGCTCCACTACATTATTTTTGTTTATTCCTAGATAGCCTGCTGCATAATGTAGAATTTTCCCCTCCTTATCTCGAAGGACCGCACCAAAGCTCGTTGGTCCTGGATTCCCTTTTGAAGCACCATCAAAGTTCAATTTAATAAATCCAGGGGGTAGGGGGACCATGACATCAAGATGCTACTGATCTTAGTGACACCATTATTTTGTCTTTCATTAGTGAGGTTAAGTTGCCATGCCTATAGGATATGAATTTCTACAGGGTTTCATTTAAGGTCCTCCTGGGTCCACTGCCCAGCACTAATTGTTTCCTGAGTCAAGTTCATAATTCTTTCCTAGGTTGGAAAAGGGGGGGAGGATGTCGAGAAAAAAATTCTTTTTTTTCTTTCTTTCCATATTTTCCACACTGTGAATCTAGGTAATAACTGCCCGATGCGATCCGGGATTGGATTTTGGTAGGAAATCAAGTCCCAATTCTCCACTGTGCTTATGATGCTAGCTCAATTTCTATTGGATTGATGCATTAGTTGTGCTCCGATATCCCATATAATATCACTATATTTTCATAGGTTAAATAGGTTCTCCATTGTTTACTCATGTTTCTGACAGAGGGGGAATATTTAAGGGCCAACAAACCCATGTTTATGAATATTGTCTAAAGTAAGTATGCGATTTTGGGCGATTATCCAAAGGAAGATTGACACTTTCGGCCAGAATTTTGGATTCCATATAATTCCCCAGATGTGCTCCCTTGGTTGCTCCTAGTAGTTTTCTTGTAGATGATAAGCTTCTTTGACTGAAAAAATTCCTACAGTGGAGTGCCCCCATCTGAGTATGTTTGGACCATCCCTTATATGTATTTTCCTCTTCTTTTCACAGTGTTTCTAGGCCTATAGGTCCAACTCCCTCTGAATGTTTAGTTCACGAGGTTCAATCTTCCAACTATGCCAGGGTCGATGCTGATCATTCTCTTTCCATAGATCCTTTACATGTAGGGAGTCCTTAGATTGCATTTGTTGATGTAGAGGGATAAGTTCTTCAATAATGGCTAGAGGCAGTTGTTGTTGCTAGGAGTCTTGCCAGAATAGGGAGTGTTCTACATTCCTGATCTCCCAAAAAGCATGCTTCTGTATGAGCATTTGATTGTTCTAGGATGTATTCCAGATATTGGATCCTTGAACTCGATCATTGAATCTAATTAGCTACTCTTCTCTAGTGGTGGGTGCGTATTTCCTTTTCCAGATTTTTTCCCATAGTTCTCTAGGGTGCTTGAGCCAATGCCACCAAAGTTTCACCCCCATTACTCAGTTGATTTTTCCTATATATTTTAGCCCTAGTCCCCCCAAGGATTTAGGCCTGCAGATTTTGTCCCATCCTACCAATGCCCATTTTTTGTTCGGGTGATGACCGTGCCACAGGAAGCTATGTTGGATGTTTCTCATGGCCATGATAATAGATTGAGGTGTTGTTAGAGCAGTGAAGAGGTAAGTTGGTAGAGCTTGGAGAAAATATTTTAAAATAACTAGTCGGGAGGAAAGGCTAAGTGATCTAAATGTCTAGTTACTGAGCTTGTTGAAGATGGAGAGAAGTAGATTGTCCTAGGAAATATTATGAGTGGTCGCTCCCATGAGGGGAATGACTAGATAATTGGACGGAAGGGATCTCTTGGGGATATCTAGAAGATGTGAGATGTGGTTTTGAATGGTCACTGGGGTGTTGAAGAAGTAGAGTTGCAACTTATCAAGGTTTAAGGCCATTCCTGAAGCTTCAACAAAGTCTGTTAGAATGGAGTTAAGCTTAGTGGCCTCCTAGGCTGTTGGTGTGTTCATCAATAGGGTATCATCGAAAAATTGGTTGTGGGAGGGGGCATGTTGGATGTTGTGAAGAGGTAGTCCTCTAAGGGATCCATTCTCAAATGAGGCCTTGAGGTAGCGCTCCTGTCCTTATGCCAATATAACAAAGAAGACGGGGGAGAGGGGTCCCCTTTTCTAATACCTCTAGAGGGAGAGAAAGGTTGGGATGGTACTCCATTGACTAGGATAGAGAAGAAAGTTGAGGAACTAAGCCACATGATCCAAGCTACCTAGATATTTTCGAAGCCAAAGGCCTCAAGGAGGGAGCACATGTATTTCCAGCTGATTCTGTCAAAAGCTTTGGAAAGGTAGAGTTTGATGGGCATACTTGGATCCCTTGTTTTTTTCAGAATGTGGATGACTTCATGGGATAGGATGACACTGTCCATGATTTGTCTTCCGTCCTCATGGCCAGCTTTCTCTTTGGAGATGATGCACGACAATATTGGTTTGAGGCTGATGGCTATGACCTTGGTGATAATTTTGTAGATAACATTGCAGAGTGCTATTGGTATGAATTGATTAGGATGCATTACCCTTTCTTCCTTTGGGATGAGTGTGAGGAAAGTGGCATTGAAGGATGAGACAACTTGCCCAAAAGTTCTTGATTCCTCCACCACTTGCCATAATTCCTCTCTGATCATTGGCCAACAGTAATGGAAGAAGTCTGTTGTGAAACCATCTGGGCCTGGAGATTTACCTGGGGGCATTTCTTTAACTTCTTGGTACACCTACTCTTGGGTGATGGGCCTTGGCAGGGCTTCGTTATGTTCATGTGTGACTAGGAGGGTATGTTCCTAGTGATTTTGAAAATTGTTGGAATTATTTCTTCGATGGGTTCTATTAGGAGATATTTGTAGTAGTTGGTCAATTCCTTTGTTATTCTATCATGGTCCCTGATGGGGCTTCCCTGGTCATCCTCAAGCTGAGTGATTATGTTGATGTATCTTCGGTGCACCGTAGATTGGTGAAAGAACTTGCTGTTCTTTTCTCCCTCTTTAAGCTATTATACTCTGTATTTCTGCCTCCAGCGTATTTCCTCTTGGTCCTTTCTCTCTTCCAGTTCCGCCTTGAGTTCTTCCTCTTCCCTCATTAAGGATGTCGTTTTTTCCTCCATATTGAAGATATTTTGCAATGTTTCTAGGAATTGTTCAATTTCCTGCTTTCTTTGCAGAATGTTCCCAAATACGTTCTTATTCTAGATATTTAGTTGTGATTTAAATTTTTTGAGTCGTTGTTGGAATTTGGACATACATTTTCCATGGTCTATTCCTTCTTGCGCCCACCAGGATTTTGAAATCTTCTAAAAGTTTGTGTGAGTGAGCTAGAACTTCTTGAATCGGAAGGGTTTGAGTTTGGGCACGGCTCTGGTTTCAAGACAGACCGATACTGGCCAGTGATTTGAGCCTGGTTTTGGGACGATGTTGGCTTCAATGATGGGATCCTCTAGCAATAGGGTTTTTGAGATGAGGAAATGATCCAATCTGCAAGCCACATGCTGATGCCCAGATTTGCGATTGGACTAGGTGAATATACCATTTCTAGTTTCTATATCTATTAAATCAAGTTGATCTATGAGGGCTTAGAAGTTACCACTATATTGATCAAGCCGCTTGGTACCTCCAGTCATTTCCTCCAACGTTAGGATTATATTGAAATATCCTCCCAGCAACCAGTTATATGAACACAATAGTGTCTTGATGGAGGCCATTCTCTTCAAAAACAATTCTTTGTCCTGAGCACTTTGGGGCCCATACGCGTTCGTGATCGTGCCTTCTTTGGTTGACCCTATGACTTTGAAGTGGGTCATAAGTGTGCTAACCGTTGAGAAGGGTTGATCTATTATGACTGTAGTTGGATTCCAAAAGATTTCCAGGCCTCCTGCCACTCCATTGGAGTCCATGTGAATGTAATCATAGACTCTCCAACAACGCCAAAAAATGTCCTCAGCTTCTTCTATGGCACATTTTGTTTCCTGTTAAAGGAGAATTTTTGGATTCTCAACATGAATGCGGTCTCGAAGAGTCCTCTGCTTGGATATTCCATTGAGCCCTCTGATATTTCATGTTACTATATTCATCATGATGAGTTATGAGTTGGATGGAGATATCCCTCCATGAGTCTCTTTATCTTCTCTGAATTGAGCATATAATTACCCACTTCTTTGATGAGTTGTTGTGGAGATTTGCACCCTCGTCTCTTGCTATCCAGGGAGGTTCGTCTGAGCTCAGTGGACGGGTCTAGGGAGATCCCTAGTCTTGAGGTAGAGCCTGCCATGGAGTAGATGAATAAAATATTCCATGTCACTGACCATCCAATTTGGTTTTATTTGAGTAGGACTATTTAGTGTGCAACTCATTTTCTATATATGAAGAGAAGAAGACTCTTTCCATTTCAAATCTCAAGAAGATATTCCACTAGATATTAATCTCTCATCTACACCACTAATACATATAATACATTAATATAAAAATATATTTTCACAACAAAAAATAAAAACTGATTTATTTCACAGATTCCATACTTGCGCCAAATAATAACATTATGCATTTTTTGGCAGACTCCCACCCCACTTTCTCCCCTTTCACTAGTTTTTCCATCCTTTGATTATGCCCAATCCATCTCTTCCCATAATCCTTTTAAGAGGGGTGGGATGAGGAGATCCTAATCCCACTTTATTCCCTTCCTTCATCCCTCTCCCTCCATTTCATGCTTCATCCTTTAAGCAAGATATGGATCTCTCACCCTCTTTCCTCCCTTCCTTTATCCTATGTCTTCCACACTATACATCCCTTCTTATCATTCTTTCAATTAGATCTCTCCACAAGAATTTCTACCCCTTATGTTCCTTCCTTGATACCTTGGATTGTATCCCATCCATCTCCTTCACCCCATACATCATCCTTTGGGTGGAATGCAGAGCCTACAAAGAAAACATCGATTAGTGGAGATTGTTATGAAACCACTTATCCCTCATCCAAAGCTAGTGGAGGTGGATGGTTGAAGGTTTTGGTGGATTTTTTTGTTTAGTGTGCTTGAACCACATAGCCAGATCAATGTGGTTTAATATCACAAACAATAGTGTGTAACCAAGTTGCATGCACCGAGGTAGCTTAAAATATTTTTCAAAAAATATCATTCATTTTTCAAAAACTCTTATCAATGTGCTTGATACATTTAACCACATTGGTGCATAACCATACCAAGCGCATTGAGATAGGTTAAATTATTTTATAAAAAATATCTCCATTTTTCAAAAAATACCTTGTTTGTGTGCTAAGTAGCTTTAAYAGAACTGATGCATAACCATACCATGCACATCATCCTAGGGATATAAGTTTTCAAAAAATATTGTTGTTGGTGTTCCAAATAGATTTAACTACACTTGTGCATTACCCTACCACAAAGACTGAGGCAACTTAAAATATTTTACAAAATATAATATCATTGATTTAAAAAACATTTTCAGTGTGCCAAATAGATTTAACCACGCTAGCGTGTAACCATACCACATGTACTTACTTTATTTAAAGAATTAAAAAAAAAATATTGACCATTTAAAAGAAAAAATATTTTCAACGTGTGTATTATATATTTAATCATGTTTGTGTGTAACACTACTATGCATACTAATTTAGGTTTAAAATATTTTGGAAAAAATATAAGCATTTCATCCTATATCTATACACACAGTAGCATCTCAGGATATAGGGTGCACCATGGTGAGGTGAAAAAAATTGAATTTTCATTTCTAACTTTCATTCAGTGCTTCACACCCATACAAGCACCAATACTCTCTATCCTCGTATGATCACCTTGTTTTCTAGTATAAACAAATTGATGGATTTATCAATTCCTTCACTTCCATGATGGATTTGTAGTTGCTTTGGAATTTTAAAAGAAATATCAAATTTTCATTTTTTTCTTTGCGTGGAAACCATGCCTCCTCGATGGAGAAGAGGCCAAGTAAATTGATTACTATCACTTAATTTATATTTTCAACAATTTCAATTTAAAATTGTCCCTATATATATATATATATATTTGAATTTTTTCTGATCAATGCGGCCTTGGGTTTTGGCCCATACCGACAACTAGTGCCTATAAATGTTGCACAAGCGGGTGATACTCTAATTCATTTTTTGTTTTGTAAATAAAAAATTATTTCCTATTACAGTGTTTCTATAATACAAAAAAGCCACATGTCGATAGTCTACCACTTGTTCCGCCAAATTAGAGGAAACTGGAACATGTGGCAGACTGCTATAATTTTAGTCAAAAAATCTATCCTCCATCTACCCTGCCAAATGGAAACCAGAGCAGGTGGTGGATTTTTTTTCTTTTATAACTGTTCTAGGAACCTAAGACAAACATGCAACTAAAAAAGGAAAACATGACTATAAATCTGCAGCTTCCTAGTACATAGAGTTGGGCAGGAATTGTATAAAGTACCCATTGCAAAGAACCAAAGATTAATCATTGGCACATGGGGGTATGATGTTCGGAGCTCTAGTGAGAGGGTTGTCTCTAGGCTGGAGCATGAAAGGATTTACACAGGTCGGGAAATGCTAATTCTTCAGTGCGTTCGAGAATGCATCAAATAACATGGTGATCCACTGACTCATAAAGGTGTCCCGGTGGACTTGGTCCACCATTTGGCTCCTAAGGTCAAAAATTAGCTCTAGCAGCTCCGGCCTGAAGAGCGATAGAGGAGCAGGGAAAAACTTCAGGATTGCAGTGAGCTGTGGAGGCGCCAAGACTGGGTGGTCCTCCTACACAGTGCCAATGTCCATCAACTTGACTTCCTTTGCCTCGTCCCCAATTTTTTCGACGTTATCCTGGGTTGAAACCTTTGAATCCATGTGGAGGAATTCCCCTAGGAATTCCTCCTCCACTATGTAGGTAGCACCTTCCATGGCAGCCTAGGTGCTTGTGCTTGATGTTTTGAGGCTGGGGAACTGCAAGTCATTCGGTGCTGTGAAGAGGAAGGATTCTGGTGGAACCTGGATGGGTTCCTTCAGAATCACCTCCTCGACATAATCCATTGTTGGAGTCTTTGGATTCGCCAAGCATTGATTCCTGGTTATGGATAGGTCACTTTCCATCTACTGCAGTCGTCTCTATCAGGCAACGAATCTATACGAAGCTGGTCCATGCCTCATCTTTCCCCTCTCCCTTAGCATGGCTAGGCCAAGAGGGCAAAGGATTTTCTAAAAGACTATGAGGAAAACCCACTTCATACTGGACTCGTTCTCAAAGTGTGTAGGGTGGCGGAGCGCTAAAGAGAAATAGTGCCATCCCAAGCCCAGCAGGAGAGATAACCTATAAGACCCTGCTTCCCCTAGTTTGTAAATATAACTATATGGGCCAAGGAACTATGGCAAACTTAAAAGTGTGAATATTTGATTTGATGGACCTTGTGTAGAAGGTCGATGAATGTAAATTCTGTTATTTTCATAGAAAATTGTTACATGTTGCATGACTATTGAAAGAGGGGATGTGTTAATAAAGACCACAAAATGATGTGAAATGTGGTTGAGGGGACCATGAATGGTTTCATTAACCTCCACCGAGCTAGTACCATGCTAGAATTAAATTTCTCAGATCAGAACAACCCCCAGACCCAGGAATGAATTACATTTGGGTTGGTAGGTGGGGAGGACTCCTCAAGAGTTAATGAGGGGATTGGGAAGATTTCCCATCCGTAAGGATTCTAGACCTAACCATGGGCTGGAAATTTGATCCACACACAATCTTGCGGAAAAAGGAAAGAAAGGGAGTGTGGTGGGTAGGGGGAGAGATGCGAAGAAAAATGCATAGACGAGAGAGGAAACTCTTGGGTCCAAGGAAGGACTGAAAGAGGAACAATGAGTTCTAATCATAGAAAATAGAGATTGAATGAGGAGAAGGAGAATAGCCTTCATCCTCATATATTTTCTGTATTGGCAGAAGGAGAGTAACCTTCGTTCCTAACTTCCATTGAGATGGAAGTAAGAGATTGAATCTCAAAGCAACATGGCTTAATCTCGGGGGTGGCCAGTGAAAAATCCATTGGGAGTGACTGAGCTAATGGTTGGGTGGAAACGAGCGCCCCTTTCAGCAATCACATCACACTTTATGGTTTTGATAAGTGTTTTCTTGCCTTATGTTTTGAATTGTAAATAATGGATGCATGCGAGTATTTACATGTCTATAAAGGTATCTTTCATTGTATTAAATGATTAAGTTATGAGTATGTGTTCATTTTCTTGAGAACCTATAACTATTATTGAATTTCCATACACCCTAGTTTAATCACTCAAAGGCGCCTTCCCCAGGAATTTACATCGTCGTTCCGGAGTCAGAGCAAGCCTATGGGCATATCTACTGATTTGGTAAACTCACAAGTTACCTTACCTTGATTCAGAGCTTAAATCTCTGCGAGTAGGGAAGGTGTTCCATTTAGACCAGTAGTCTAGGAGACTCTGAACTTGTGCTTATTTCCTTAACCAAAAACCTGACTAAGAGAGGGGATCATAGCCCCAGAGTTTTATGAAGATCCACGTGACCTGGTTCTAGGAACTTTGGAGCTCGAGGCTCCAAGATGTCAAGTTGTACGAAGGTCAAGTTAAACCCCACAATTGATATGCATCATCGATCTATGAACAAATATTGAGAATGGAGAATCACTGCAGAGCGTGAAGGTGAAAATAGTGGACGCGCTAGTTCGCGGCCCACAATTCACCCTTTCTGTTGATCTCAATGGGCTAGAGGATCAATGATCCTAGTTAGACTAGAATTGAGCGAGAACTTTCCAGATTGTGGAGGTCAAACTCCCCAGTAAATAACCCATATGTTGGGACCCTGCAATTCCTGTGAACCGTTGATCGTCATTGACCCTTGATCTGAGTTTGAAGCGATCCCTAAAATGCAAGGAGTCTGTGGGATGGAGAAAACCTTCAAAGAGATCAAGCTCAAAAGTGATAGCGCTTTCAGGAGCGTAGACGAAATCCAGGATATGGGCCCGTAGGAGGAGAAAATTTTGAATCCTTTGAGCACTTAGAAAACCTTCTAAGTCGGAGTAATTCAGAAGCCTAGGAGGAGGAGTGACAATGGTCGTTGGATCACATCGCAGAGGCTCTACAACCATTTGATCTAAACAAGGTGCATGAACCTTAGTACCTTTCACATGTAGGAGAAGAGGACTTACCAAAGTTCTGAAGTCTCGAAGTAGTTGGGACCTTCCATCGTCAAGAGGGACACGTGGCGATGAATCGTGGACTCCAGAGAAATCTGCTCAAGGTTTTTCAGTTAAAATTTGAAATTCCCGAACCCCGAAGACCCGAAGTTAATCTGGGCTGCCCGATTGAGAGAGACACATGGTGATAGATCATGGACTCCAGAGGAATCTGTTCGAGGGTTTTTGGTTAAAGGTTTAAATTCCCATACCTCGAAGACCCAAAGTGAATCTTGACCACCCAATCGAGAGGGACACGTGGAGATAGATCATCGATTCTAGAGGAATATGTTCGAGAGAAGGCAAGTTTGAGAGTTGAGATTTCTGAAGCTTGGAGAGCCAGAAGTCCAAAGTAAATGTCACTCATTCGATCAGTCGGAGTGAATCTAAACCATCATATCGCTCGAAGTAAATCTTAGCTGTCGAATCACCTGAAGTGGATCTGGGATGTCAGATTTCAGTAGAGACGCGGTGTAGATCCGTGAGCTCCGGGTAAAGTCCCAAAGTAATTCATAGTCGTTAGGTCCAAAGGGACACATGGCGGCAGATCGTATACTTTGAATAAATCACCTTGAGAGTCTCAGATTGAGAGTTAAAACTCCTAAAGCCCAAAACGCCAAAGATTCGAAGCGCCAAAATAGATTTGGACCGTCAGATCTAGAGGACAAGTGGAATGAATTTGTGGATTTTGGGAAAACACCCGAAGTAAACGTCGATCATCGGATCGTCCAAAGTAGATCTTAACCGTTGGATCTGGAGAACACTTGGCGTGATTCTATGGAATTTGGGTAAAGACCCAAAGTAATCCTTGATTTTCAGATCCAGTGGACACACGTCAGTGTATCATAAACTTTGGATAAAATCCATTGATAAAAAGGGTGAAGTTTGATATTTCTGATCTCAGAAGTTCGGAGACTCGAAGGAGATATCAACTGTTGATAGAGAAGAGGGACACCAGACCATTGATCTAGTTGAAAGGTCAAACACCTGAAGTAGAAGCAGGGCCATTGATTTAAGAGGATGGGTGTCTGTAGATCGCCAACTCCAGAATATTGATGTACGAAGGAAAGCAGGGTTTGAGAATTGAAAAGACCAAAGTTTGGAAACAAGAAGGAGATCGCATTCGTTGATTTAGGAGGGGAAGATATGGTCTATGGATTTGAAAAGGGAACATCTGAACCATATTTTCTGACAGTACTGTCAAGATCGGGTGATTGATGGTCCCATAGCATTGCAGGGATTGGAGGTGCATGAATTTTAAAAATTTGAGGGCGAGCTTGAATGCAAACCTTGGTTTTGGAGAATGGACACGTGGAGCCTCGAGGAGGATTGTGGGCCGAAAAGTAGTTTGGTTTGAAACTGCCTTTGGCTACGCCCATATTTTTGTGTTTGCAGGAGGTCATCGCCCAAGGTCGCATCCGAGGAGCAGTCAAGAAAAAGGGGCTAATGCCAACTCCGAGCCTTCGATGAAGCGCAAAGGGGAAAGTCACGGGTATCGTAAGACTTGTACTAGAAGTCGAAAGGGCCCATGTTTGATTAGGAGGTGATACTATCAGGTCTTGAAGTCTTTTTTTACTTAGAGAATCAGAGAACCTTAACCGGAGAGTCGAGTTGAGTCCCAGACTTCCCAAATTAGGAATCATAGAGGGAAAGGATCTTTTCTTGTAAGGAAGAAATTTTTTATTTAATTTTTTCCCCATCATGGGTGTGTTACAAATTGGTATCAGAGCATGGTTACAACACTTGGCTTGTTTGGGCTCATGGATGAGTCGCTTAAAAAAATCTATTTGGATTACTTTTAAAAGAGTGACACTCTACCTTACCTCTTTCTTAAAAGTCTGGTTAAAAATGTTATTAAAGAAAATAATGAAACTTTCTACTGTGTGTATGCATTTAAGAAATTGAACCATGTATTGTTCATGAACTAATAGACTATTAGATAACAATAAGTGTTTTTGTAAACACTCGAGGAGTCAGTAAATCATGGGAAAAATTCAAGAATAAAGGATGGCGACGTGTCATGAAGTGGAGGATGGCTCCCACAATAGAGAGGAAGAATTTGATGAAAGGAGGGCGGTGGAAACCCCTCCAGATCTGGATGAAACTTTAAGGATCCTTAGGGATGAATTACATAGTTGCAAGGCTGACAACGAGATATTGATAAAGGAGAAAGAAAAACAAACATAAATTAACACAGTATTTTTGCAGAGCTTGTCCGACATACAGAGAAAACTAGAACATGTACTCGCGACTAGTCATGTGGACCGATGACATAAGAAGAGAAATCGAAGTCCACATGAGATTCGAAAAAATGACTCCATAAGTGACCACACTGGGAGAAGCACCTCGAAGAAGGCCCAATCTGGAGGAAGGGGAAACTCATCTATAGATTCCTCTAGAAAGGAAGCTGGCAGATTTGAAGTATCTTCTAGTAGCAGAGCAAGCTCATATTCCCAAAGGAAAAGAAAGAATCTTAAGCATTCCAAAAATCATGATCCTGAAGAATTCAAGAAAGCCAAACCACCCGCTTTCGATGGAGAGATTAGGAAGGGAGAAGAGGCTGAATTTTGGTTTCTTGGTTTAAAGAAATACTTCAGAGTCCATGATTACTTTGAAAACATGAGGGCTCAAATAACCATCTTTAACCTGAATGGAAAGGCTTCCATTTGGTGGGAAGACCTTAGGAATGTGAAAGGAGTCCATGATAAGTAATTTTCATGGAAATAGTTTGAGAAATACTTCAGGAAGTAGTATTTTTCAAAGAAATACATGGATGGGAAGACTAAGGAATTCTATGAACTTAGGCTAGGGAAGCTCACCATAGATGAATTTGTCAATAGATTCCTTGAACTACTGAGGTATGTACCATACATAAAATATGAAAAAGTAAAAATGCAGTTGTTCATTAGTCGGTTACCTYAGATCTAYTGGGACATAATTGAGTTCGACGAACCAAAGACTTGAGAAGAAAATATCTGGAAGGTGAGGTATTGCTATGAACAGTTTGGAAATAAGACAAGACCTCACGAGGACTGGAAGAAACRGAGTAGTTCGAGATTCCAKAAGAAGGGGTTTTAATCCTCAAGATTCAGGAACTATAGAAAATATTCTAGAAGGATCCTTCSTACTAGAAGTGTATTCTCAAAGTGGAAATAAAACATTTAAGACAAMCCTGGGAAAGACTGATAA
Organism: Picea mariana; assembly: GCA_032191745.1. NCBI lineage: Eukaryota > Viridiplantae > Streptophyta > Pinopsida > Pinales > Pinaceae > Picea > Picea mariana. The sequence goes on from JASDQU010375221.1 coordinate 137,075, forward strand.
CCTAAAGAAGGAACCCTTAAAATGATGGGGTTATGGAGAGGATCATAAATTGAGAGACTGCCCACACAAAAAATAGAACAGTAAGAAAGTMTACARCATCCAAGAAATGACCACCGTCAATGATGTGGCTAGGAGCATGCCATAAATCTATGTTTCCTTGGACAATAATCAAGCTGACCACCAAGATTCAGTGGTGGAGTTGGAAGGTATGATCGTYGACCATCTAGTTTCTATTTTAATTGACCCATGTTCTAATTTGAGTTATGTGTCCCCTCATACTGTTGATAAGTGTAAACTGCAACCAATTAGACATGTTRRAATGYGGTTGGTGTAATTAGTCACTGGGACCAAAATAAAAGTGGCAGAGGTCATACCAACTTGTCAATTCATCATGGGTGGATTTCCCTCCCAAGCGACCCTTAACGTACTTCCCCTGGGATCTTATGACTTGCTGATTGGTATGGATTTGTTGGATTCTTACAAAACCAAATTGTACTGTTATCATAAAACTTTAGAATGTATAAATGAAGAAGGGAGAAAGACAACCGTCCAAGGGATTCAGAAGCCTGTCTCAGTGAGGAAAATATCAACCGTTCAAATGAAAAAGTATTGTAGAAAAGGGTGTTCCTTATATGCCATATCGGTATTGGAATCTGTTGAGGATGACAAACCAAACCTAGAGGACCACCCCATATTAAGAGAATACAAGGACGTATTCCCAAAAGAAGTAACAGGTCTACCTCCGAGAAGGGATATTGAATTCTTGATAGAACTTACACCGGGAGCGGTACCAACATCTAGAACGCCATACAGAATGAACATGCCAGAGCTGGTTGAGCTCAAGCTATAGCTAAAGGAGATGATGGACAAAGGCTACATCCGACCCATTGTATCTCTGTGGAGAGCGCCCTTCCTTTTTGTCAAAAATAAAGATGGCACACTCTGATTGTGCATATATTAAATACAACTCAATAAGGAAAAAATAAAGAACAAGTACCCCTTACTAAGAATCGATGACCTGTTCGACCAATTGGGAGGTGCATCCATATTTTCGAAGATTGACCTAAGGTCTAGCTACCATCAAGTCCAGATTAAGGATGAATACATCCACAAAATAGCCTTCAAGATGAGGTATGGTCACTATGAATTAGTGGTGGTGTCGTTTGGGTTAACCAATGCCCCCACCACTTTTATGTGCTTGATGAATAATCTACTCAGTAAATTTGTGGACAAATTTGTATTGGTTTTCATTGATGATATCCTAATGTACTCCAAGATCATGGAGGAGCACAAAGAACATCTTAGACTCATACTTCAAGTACTAAGAGAGCATTATCTCTATGCTAATTTTAGCAAGTGTGACTTATTTCAGAAGCAAGTCCATTACCCAGGCCATGTCATTTCTAAGGAATGAGTGGCAGTAGACCCCGACAAGATCAGATCTATTATGGAATGGCCTACCCCAAAGGATGTATCTGATATTAGATCCTTCATGGGATTAGCGGGATACTATAGAAGGTTCATAAAAGGGTTTTCCAAGATTGGTTTTCCAATCGTTACCCTTCAGAAAAAGGGGATTAAATTCATTTGGACATTGAAATGTGAAGAAAGATTTAAGGAACTGAAATACCTCCTGACCCATGCACCCGTGCTAAAGATTGTAGATTCGGATAATGATTTCCTTGTATGTATAGATTCTTGCAAGGAAGGACTCATAGGAGTCCTTATGCAAGAGGGACGTGTAATTTGATACACGTCCAGGAAATTAAATGAGCATGAGATCAATTATGTGACCCATGACCTAGAATTGGCTGCCATAGTACATGTTTTAAAAATGTGGAGGCACTACCTCCTAGTTAGAAGATTTGTGCTTATGACAAATCATTGTGGATTGATACACTTTTTTGATCAACCATAACTCAATGCCAGGAAATCTAGGTGGATGGATCTCCTAAGTGAATTCGATTTCAAAATCAAACACATAAAAGGAAAGGAAAATAGGGTGGTCGATGCCCTTAGCAGGAGTATAAAAACAATTCATCTAGCAGCAGTAAGTGCCTGTGTAACAGACTTCAAGGAAAGAGTCAGAAATGCAGAAGAGACATATGCATTCTTCAAGACCATGACCTCATACCTAAGACAAGAGCCTACAGGGATGAAGTATGAAGGCTACCAGATGCTTGACGAAGGGTTGCTAACTTACAGAAACAGATTGTATATTCCAAACTGTGACGACTTGAAGAGGTTCATAATGGATGAACTACATAAGAGACAATATATTGGTCACCCAGGATATCATAAGATGATCACAGCCACTAGGAAACAATTATATTGGCCTAGGTTGAAGAAATACATAGATAACTATCTAGCTAAGTGCCTAGAGTGCCAGCAAGTTAGGGTGAAACATCGGCATCCAACAGGATTTTTATAGCCCCTACCAATCCCATAATGGAAATGGGAAACCATCTCCATGGATTTCATCACCAGACTACCAAAGTCGACCAAACAAAAATATGCCATCATGGTCATGGTGGAAAAAATGAGTAAGTTTTCCCATTTTGTCCCTGTCAAGTCAACCTGCAAGGCAATAGATATTTCCAACATCTTCATGAAGGAGATATTCAGACTGAATGGCACACCCAAGGAAATTATATCTGATAGAGACACCAAATTTACTTCAATATTTTGGAAATCCCTAATGTTTTTTTTTGAGACTAAATTGTTGTTCATCACAGCCTACCACCCTCAAACTGATGGAAAAACAGAAAGAGTGAACCAAATAGTGGAATACATGCTAAGGATGCATGTAATGCACCAGCCTAAGAAGTGGGAAGACTACCTACCATTGGTAGAATTTGACTACAACAACGGTTATCAAGAATCCTTGAAGATGAGCCCTTTTGAAGCCCTCTACGGTAGACAGTGTAAGATTCCAATCAGCTGGAATAATCAAGTGGACAGAATTACAATCGTATCCGACATGCTGAAAGAAATGTAACAAGAAATAATTTATATAAAGCAAAATCTGAATATTGCTCAGGATAGACAAAAAAGCTATGCGGACAGGAAAATAACTCCCCAAGATTTCAAGACCAGAGACCATGTCTATCTCAGAGTTAGACCCGGGAAGAGTTCCCTGAGAATGGGAGCCTGTGCCAAATTTGCACCTCGGCATTGTGGACACTTCAAATTCCTAGATAGAGTGGGACCTGTAGCCTATAGGCCAACAATTCCTCCCACTGTAAAGGCACATAATGTTTTTCATGTTTCATTATTAAAGAAATATGTACATGATGTTAATCATATAATTGACTGGTCTCTGATCCAAGTGGATCTAGAGGGAGAATTCCTACCAAAACCCCAATGCATATTAGGTAGGAAGGAAACCTCGCTCAGGCACTGAACCATTACACAGGTCAAGGTGCAATGGAAACACTTTGGCCCAGATGAGGCTACGTGGGAAATGGAGGATGCCATGAGATAGACATATCTGATTTTGTTTACTCCTGTACATACATGTCATGATGAAAGATAGAACATTGAGGAAAATGTTCCTTTAAGGGGGAGGGAATTGTAACACCTTGTTTCCCCCAGTTTTTAAATATAAATATATGGGCCAAGGAACTATGGCAAACTTAAAAGTGTGAATATTTGATTTGATGGACATTGTGCAGAAGGTCGATGAATGTAAATTCTGTTATTTTAGTAGAAAATGGTTACGTTTTGCATGACTGTTGAAAGAGGGGATGTGCTAAGAAAGACCACAAAATGTTGTGAAAGGTGGTGGAGGGGACCATGAATGGTTGCGTTAACCTCCACTGAACCAGTACCATGCTAGAATTAATTTTCTTAGATCAGAACAACTCCCTGACCCAGTAATGAATTACAGTCAGGCTGGTAGGTGCGGAGGCCTCCTCAAGAGTTAATGAGGGGATGGGGCAGACCACCCATTCGTAAGGCTTCCAGACCTAACCATAGGCTGGATTCGAGCCACACGGAATCTTGCAGAAAAAGTCAAGAAAGGGAGTGTGGTGGGCAGGGGGAGAGATGTGAAGAAAAATGGAGAGATGAGAGAGGAAACTCTCGGGTCTGAGGAAGGACTGAAAGAGGAACAATGAGTTATGATCATAGAAAATAGAGATTGAACCAAGATAAGGAGAGTAACCTTCGTCCTCATCTATTTTCTATATTCGGAGAAGGAGAGTAACCTTCGTCCCTAACTTCCATTGAGCTTGAAGTAAGTGATTGAATCTCAAAGCATCGTGGCTTAAGCCCGGGTGTGGCCAGTGATAAATCCATTGGAAGTGACTAAGCCTATGTTTGGGTGGAAATGAGCACCCCTTTCAACAGTCGCATCACACTCTATGGTTTGTATAAGTGTTTTCTTGCCTTATGTTTTGAATTGTAAATAATGGATGCATGCAAGTATTTACATGTCTATAAAGGTTTCTTTCTCTGTATTAAATGATTAAGTTATGAGTATGCATTCGTTTCCTTGAGAACCTATAATTCTTCTTAAATTCCCATATGCCCCAGTTTAATCACTCGAAGGTGCCTTCCCCAAGAATTTACATCGTTGTTCTGGAGTTGGCACAAGCCTCTGGGCATATCTATCGATTTGGTAACCATACAAGTTACCTTGCCTTGATTCAAAGCTTAAAGATCTACGAATCAGGAAGGTATTCACTTTAGACCAATAGTCTAGGAGAATATGAACTTGCACTTATTTCCTTAACCAAAAACTTGATTAAGAGCGGGGATCATAGCCCCAGAGTTTTATGAAGATCCATGTGACCTGGGTCTAGGAACTTTGGAGCTCGAGGCTCCAAGATGTCAAGTTGTACGAAGGTCAAGTTAAAACCCGCAATTGATATGCATCATCTATCTATGAAGAAAGATCAAGGGTGGGGAATCACCGTGGAGTGTGATGGTGAAAATAGCAGATGTGCTAGTTCACAGCCCACAATTCACCCTTGTAGTTGATCTTGACAGGTTGGAGGATCAACGATCCCGGTTAGACTAGAATCGAGTGAGCACTTTCTAGATTGCGGAGGTCGAATTCCCTAGTAAAGAACCTGCATATTGGGACCCCGCCAGTCCTATGAGCCGTCGATTGTCATTGACCTTTGATCTGAGTTTGAATCGATCCATGAAATGCAAGGAGCACGTGTGACAGAAAAAAACTCCAAAGAGATCAAGCTCAAAAGAGAGAGCTCTTTCAAGAGCACAGACGAAATCCAGGAGACGGGCCTGTAGGAGGAGCAAAGGTCGAATCCTTTGAGCACTTAGAAAAACTTCTAAGTCGGAGTAAGTAAGAATCCTAGGAGGAGGAGCGACAGTGGTCATTGGATCACATGGTAGAGGCTCGACAACCGTCTAATCTAAACAAGGAGCACAAACCTTAGTACCTTCCACACACAGGAGAAGAGGACTTACCAAAGTTCCCAAGTCCCGAAGTAGTTGGGACCGTCCATCATCAAGAGGGACACGTGGCGACGGATCGTGGCCTCCAGAGAAATCTGTTTGAGGGTTTTTGGTTAAAAGTTGAAATTCTCGAACCCCGAAGACCCGAAGTGAATCTGAACCGTCCGATCCAAAGGGACATGTGGCGACAGATCGTGGACTCCAGAGGAATCTGTTGGAGGGTTTTCAGTTAAAATTTGAAATTCCCGAACCCTGAAGACCCAAAGTGAATTTGGACCTCTTGATCCATAGGTACACATGGCGATAGATCATGGACTCTGGAGAAATATGTTCGAGAGGAGGCAAGTTTGAGACTTGAGATTTCTGAAGCCCAGAGAGCCGGAAGTCCAAAGTAAATCTCACTCATATGATTAGTCGGAGTGAATTTGAATCATCAGATCACTTGAAGTAAATATCAGGCATCGGATCACCTGAAGTGGATCTGGGTTGTCGTATTTCAGTAGAGACGTGGCGTAGATCTGTGAGCTCTGAGTAAAGTCTCGAAGTAATTTATAGCTATGAGGTCCAGAGGGACATGTGGCGACAGATCATAGACTTCATATAAATCACCTCGAGAGTTTTCAATTGAGATTTGAAACTCCAGAAGCTCGAAATGCCGAAGAGTTGAAGCATCGAAGGGCAAAAATAGATCTGGACCGTCAGTTCCAGAGGATAGGTGGCGTGAATCTGCAAATTCTGGGAAAACACCCGAAGTAAACATCGATTGTCGTATTTTCCAAAGTAGATCCGAACCGTCAGATCTAGAGAACATGTGGTGTGAGTCTATGGACTACGGGTCAACACCCGAAGTAATCCATGATCGTTAGATCCAGTGGACATGTGTCGGTGGATCATAACCTTCGTATAAAAGCTGTTGGGAAAAAGGGTGAAGTTTGAGATTTTAGATCTCAAAAGTCTGGAGACCCAAAGAAGATCCTGACCATTGATCGAGAAGAGGGCCACCGAATCATTCATATAGTTGAAAGGTCAAACACCCAAAGTAAAATCAGGGTCTTTGATTTAGGAGGATGGGTGTCCATAGATCACCAACTCTGGAATATTGATGTACGGAGGAAAGCAGGGTTTGAGAATTGAAAATCTAGAAGTCTAGAATCATGAAGGAGATCACATACGTTGATTTAGGAGGGGAAGATCTGGTCTGTGGATTTGAAAAGGGAAGATCAAAACTGCCAGTTCCAACAGTACCGTCAATATCGAATGATCGACACTCCCATAGCATTGCGGGGATCAGAGGTGCGTGAACTTTAAAAGGTTGAGGGTGGGCCGCAATGCAAACCACAGTTTTGGAGAATGGACACATGGTGGCTCGAGGAGGATTGTGGGCCAAAAATTAGTTTGGTTTCAAACCACCTTTGGTCGCGCTCGCAATTGTGTGTTTGCGTGAGGTCATCGCCCAAGGTCACATCTGAAGAGGGGTCAAGAAAAAGGGGATAACGCCAATTCCAAGCCTTTGCTGAAGCACGAAGGGGAAGGTCGCGAGTATCGTAAGACTTGTATTAGAAGTCAGAAGGGATTGTGTTTAATTAGGAGGTGATACTATTAGGTCTCAAAGTCTTATTTGACTTAGAGAATTAGAGAACCTTGACCGAAGAGTCGGGCTGAGTCCCAAACTTCCCAAATTAGGAATCGTAGAGGGAAAGGACTTGTTGTTGTAAGGAGAACAATTTTTTATTTATTTTTTCCCCATCGTGGGTGTGTTACATCACCCATGGGCAGACATGACCACCATACACACCTGACCCCCACCATTAATATTTGGTGTCGCCATTATCCAAACTCAAGGGAGTTTTCCTCCCGTTTTCTGCAGGCAGTAATGGTCGCCCTTCATTCAAGACTGAGGTGAAGGGTGCCAACCTAACATATTTATGGCTTGAGTCCTGGGCGGGCTGCATGGCCTCCCATTGCTACGTGGCACCCCATTCGGGACTGAGTAATCCTTTCTGGCTAAGTCCATACATCGGTCTGATAGCTTGGTCTGTGGAGAGGTATGTGCATTCTAGTGAATTATCTCATCCATGGAATCCACTCCCTTGTTTTCTAGGAAATCAACTATTCTATTTTCCTCTCTTTTCACATGGGAGGGGATAAGGGTGATATTGGGTTGTAAGAGGGATTTGAAATCTTCCAGCAATCCTGAGAGTCTCCAACTGGGTAAGACATCCGAAGGTTGTGATACATGACTGATTTTAGTGATAAGTTGGATGATGATCTGGGAATCGCCCTCCACGATGAGATGATGTAAGTCATGATATGTTTCTATCTTGAGCCCTCTGAGAAGGCTCCAGAGCTTCGCTGCATTATTTTTGTTGATTCCTAGTTAGCCTGCTGCATAATGTAGAATTTTCCCCTCCTTGTCCCGAAGGACCGCACCAAATCTCGTTGGTCCCGGATTCCCTTTTGAATTGCCATCAAAGTTCAATTTAATAAATCCAGGGGGTAGGGGGGACCATGACATCGGGAGTCTACTAATCTTAGTGACACCAGTATTTTGTCTTTCATTACTGAGGTTAAGCTACCATGCTTGTAGGATATGACTTTCTCCATGATTTCATTTAAGGTCCTCCTGGGTCCACTGCCCAGCACTAATTGTTTCCTGAGTCTGGTTCATAATTTTTTCCCAGGTTGAAAGAGGGGGGGAGGGCGTAGATAAAAAAATTATTTCGTTTCTTTCTTTCCATATTTTACACACTGTGAATCTAGGTAATAGCTGCCAGATGCGATCCAGGATTGGATTTTGGTAGGAAATCGAGTCCCAATTCTCCACTATGCTTATAGTGCTAGCTCAATTTCTATTGGATTGATGCATTAGTTGTGCTCTAATATCCCATATAATATCATTGTAGTTGCATACGTTAAATAGGTTCTCCATTGTTTCCTCATGTTGCTGACAGAGGGGAAAGATTGAAGGGCCAACAAACCCACGTTTATGAATATTGTCTGAAGTAAGTATGCGATTTTGGGCGATAATCCAAAGGAAGATTGACACTTTCGGCCAGAATTTTGGATTCCATATATTGCCCCAAAGGTGCTCCCTTGGTTACTCCTAGTAGTTTTCTTGTAGATGATAAGCTTCTTTGACTGAGAAGATTTCTGCAGTGGTGTGCCCCCATCTGAGTATGTTCGGACCATCCCTTCTATGTATTTTCCTTTGCTTTGCACAGTCTTTCTAGGCCTATAGGTCCAACTCTGTTTGAATGTTTAGTTCATGAGGTTCAATCTTCTAGCTACACCAGGGTCGATCCCGATCATTCTCTTTCCATAAATCCTTTACATGCAAGGAGTCTCTAGATTGCCTTTGTTGATGTAGAGGGATAAGGTCTTCAATAATGGCTAGAGGAATATGTTGTTTCCATGAGTCTTTCCAGAACAGGGAGTGTTCTCCATTCCTGATCTCCTAAAAATCATGCTTTTGTATGAGCATTTGATTGTTCTAGGACGTATTCCAGATATTGGATCCCTGAACTCAATCATTGAATCTAATTAGCTTCTCTTCTCTGGTGGTGGGCGTGTATTTCCTTTTCCATATTTTTTCCCATAGTTCTCTGGGGTGTTTGAGCCAATGCCACCAAAGTTTCACCCCCATTACTCGGTTGATTTTTCCTAGATCTTTGAGCCCTAGTCCCCCAAAGGATTTAGGCCTGCAGATTTTGTCCCATCCTATCAATGCCCATTTTTTGTTCGGGTGATGCCCTTGCCACAGGAAGTTGCGTTGGACGTTTCTAATGGCCATGATAATAGATTGAGGTGTTGTTAGAGCAGTGAAGAGGTAATTTGGAAGAGATTGGAGAACATATTTTAAAATAACTAGCCGGGACTAAAGGTTAAGTGATCTAAATGTCCAGTTATTGAGCCTGTTGGAGATGGAGAGAAGTAGATTGTCCTAGGAGATATTACGAGTGGTCTCTCCCATGAGGGAAATGAATAGATAATTGGATGGAAGGGAGCTCTTGGGGATACCCAGAAGATGTGAGATGTGGTTTTGAATGGCCACTGGGGTGTTGAAGAAGTAGAGTTGCAACTTATCAAGGTTTAAAGCCATTTCTGAAGCTTTAACAAAGTATGTTAGAATGGAGTTGAGATTAGTGGCTTCCTGGGTTGTTGGTGTGTTCATCAGTAGGGTATCATCAAAAAATTGGTTGTGGGAGGGGGCATGCTGGATGTTGTGAAGAGGTATTCCTTTAAGGGAGCCATTCTCAAATGAGGCCTTGAGGTAGCACTCCTGTCCTTCCACCAATATAACAAAAAGGAAGGGGGAGAGAGGTCTCCTTTTCTAATACCTCTAGAGGAAGAGAAAGGTTAGGATGGTACTCCGTTGACTAGGATGGAGAAGAAATATGAGGAACTAAGCCTCATGATCCAAGCCACCTAGATATTTTCGAAGCCAAAGGCCTCAAGGAGGGAGCGTATGTATTGCCAGTTGATTCTGTCAAAAGCTTTGGAAATGTCGCGTTTGATGAGCATACCTGGATTCCTTGTTGTTTTCAAAGAGTGGATGAATTCATGGGATAGGATGACACTGTCCATGATTTTTCTACCTTCCTCATGGCCAACTTTATCTTTGGAGATGATGTACGAAAGTATTGGTTTGAGGCGTATGGCTATGACCTTGGTGATAGTTTTGTAGATAACATTGCAGAGTGCTACCGGTCTAAATTGATTAGGATGCATTACCCTTTCTTCCTTTGGGATGAGTGTGAGGAAAGTGGCATTGAAGGCTGAGACAACTTGCCCAAAAGTTCTTGATTCCTCCATCACTTGCTAGAATTCCTCTCTGATCATTGGCCAACAGTAATGGAAGAAGTCTGTCGTGAAACCATCTAGGCCTGGAGATTTACCTAGGGGAATTTATTTAACTTCTTGGTCTACCTCCTCTTGGGTGATGGGTCTTGGCAGAGCTTTGTTATGTTCATGTGTGACTAGGAGGGTATGTGCCTAGTGATTTTGCAGATCGTTGGCATTATGTCCTCGATGGGTTCTATTAGTAGATATTTGTAGTAGTTGGTCAATTCCTTTGTTATTCTGTCATGGTCCCTGATGGGGTTTCCCTGGTCATCCTCAAGCTGAGTGATTATGTTGATGCATCTTCGGTGCACCATAGATCGGTGAAAGAACCTGGTGTTCTTTTCTCCCTCTTTTAGCCATTGTACTCTGTATTTTTGCCTCCAGAGTATTTCCTCCTAGTCCTTTCTCTCTTCCAGTTCCGCCTTGAGTTCTTCCTCTTCCCTCATTAAGGATGTCGTTCTGTCTGCCATAGTGAAGATATTTTCCAATGTTTCCAGGCATTGTTCAATTTCCTGCTTTCTTTGCAGAATGTTCCCAAATACTTTCTTATTCTAGATATTTAGTTGTGATTTAAAGTTTTTAATTCATTGTTGGAATTTGGACATGCATTTTCCATGGTCTATTCCTACTTGTGCCCACTAGGATTTTGAAATATTCTTAAATTTTGTGTGAGTGAGCCAGAACTTCTTGAATCGAAAGGGTTTGAGTTTTGGCACAGCTCCAGTTTCAAGACAGACCGATACTGACCAATGATCTGAGCCTAGTTTTGGGAGGATGTTGGCTTCAATGATGGGATCCTCTGGCAACAGGGTTTCTGAGATGAGGAAACGATCCAATCTACAAGCCACATGATGATGCCCAGATCTGCAATTGGACCAGGTGAAGATACCATTTCTAGTTTCTATATCTATTAAATCAAGTTGATATAGGAGGGCTCAGAAGTTACCACTATCTTGATCAATCCGCTTGGTACCTACAGTCATTTCCTCCAGCGTTAGGATTATATTTAAATATCCTCCCAACAACTAGTTAGATGAACCCAACAGTGTCTTGATAGAGGCCATTCTCTTCAAAAACAATTCTTTGTCCTGAGCACTTTGGGGCCCATACGCGTTCGTTATCATGCCTTCTTTGGTTGACCCTATGACTTTGAAGTGGGTCATAAGCGTGCTAATCATTGAGAAGGGTTCATCTATTATGATTGTAGTTGGGTTCCACAATATTTCCAAGCCTCCTACCACTCCATTGGAGTCCATGTGAATGTAATCATAGACTCTCCAACAATGCCAAAACATTTCCTCCGCTTCTTCTCCGACACATTTTGTTTCCTGTAAAAGGAGAATTTCTGGATTCTCAACACGAATGCAGTCTCAAAGAGTTCTCTGCTTGGATATTCCATTGAGCGCTTTGATATTCCATGTTACTATCTTCATCATGATGAGTTATGAGATGGATGGAGATATCCTTCCGTGAGTCTCTTTATCTACCCTGAATTGAGCATATAATTACCCACTTCTTTGATGAGTTGTTGTGGAGATTTTCTCCCTCGTCTCTTGCTTTACCGAGAGGTTCATTTGAGCTCAGTGGCTGGGTCTAGGGAGATCCCCAGTATTGAGGTAGAGCCTGCCATGGAGTCAATGAATAATTTATGTACCTTTCTGAGTTGTTCCATTGGGATGGTTTGCAAAACCTTTCTATTGAAGGATTCCTCCATTTTTTCTAGATCTATGTCCTCTAGATCTTGCTCATCAAGCTGCATTAGAGTGTCCCCACTTTCCTCTCGCTTTTCCATATACGGCTTGCCCGATGGGCTTGTGTCTTGGTTATTTTCTTTGTGTGGTTTCATTTGGTGCTTAAATTTACCCTTTTCCTTGTCCTCGTTGTATTTTTTGTGTGGGTCTCCGACCTCCTCTTCCCCCGGAAGTTGGTTGAGAATGTCGAAGGTATTTTTGGTGGGGATTTTCTAAGTACTTTCTTGAGTTTGTTTCCTGGATGGATTTCATTTCTTTCCTGTGGCCATGGTGTAGCCCTCATTTTTCTTCCCCTATCCTAATTTTGGATTCTGGGCATTCAAGGGATAGTAGCGGAAAAGGTAGCCATGTTCATGGCACTTCCAGCAGCGGAAAGGAATGTGCTCATAATCCATCGTTTGATTCGAGTCCTCATCTTGATATTCTAGGGTTACTGACCCTGGTAAAGCCTTGGATATTTCCATGTAGACACAGATTCGAGCGTAGGAAGTGTATTTTCTTTGCTTTGTGGCTTCTAAAGATTTGACATATATTCCCACCATATTCCCTATGCCCATTAGGATTTCCTCTAGCCAGAATTCTTGCGGTAGGGAATATAGTCTTATCCATATTGGAGCCATTATGAAATCTTATTTCTCTAGGCTGAAGTGGTCAGCCAAGAATGTGAGGGATAAACCTATTGAGTTGTAGAAGTATGGCCCATTATAAAAAAAAATCTACCCTTATCTTTCAGAATGTAGAGGATGATCGTAAACAATCCCTTGGAGCTGAGCTGCACTTCATAGTCTCCTTTGGGGTTCCACTAGCCTTTGATCCATCTCATGAGATCTCGTTCTAAAGGCCAAATACCAAGAAAATTTTCTATCAGAGCGTGTTCCCTCATGAAATGGGTGTGTTCCCCAACCCTGGTTGATCTTATGGTCTACCATGGCGGTTTATCAAATTGGGGAATGCATTTTCGTGGTTCCCATCCGCTAGATTCCTTTGCATGAGACGTGCTTGGCTCAACGTCCTTTTATTTGCTAAATCTGTGTTCCTTGGCTAGGTGTTGATCTCTCAGGTGGGGCAGCAGCTCAAATGCAGGATGCTTGGCTCACAGTCATTCTTTGTCATTGGCGGAAAC
>JASDQU010375221.1:150256-163393 GCA_032191745.1 Picea mariana
ACGACCGTTACGGTTGTAGGGGAATGGTCTAGGAAGGGTAGGGTTTTGCTAGGGTTTTTTTCATTCATCCGAGGATGACATCATCAATATTGATATTCGAAAATAAACAAATGTTGATTTTTGATACTCTAATTCATTACAAGTGCACCTAAGAGATATAAATATAATGCATGGAAATTTATTGCACCCTTCATGTGATAATGAATGTATGGATGCACTCGGAGTGTGGTCCTAGTAAGATTAAGTGCACTACACATCCTTGGTAAAAACACTAAGGCATGGTAGTGAGCATATAAAAAACAAAACACATCAGAGTGCCTTGGTCTAACTTATGGTGCCTACATAGGTTGCACCAATGTGTAGTGTTTCTAAGCATTTTAAATGCATTATATAGTTATAAAATTGCATGTGTGAATTTTATGCACTCTTCGATGCGATAATGAATGTACGGATGTACCACGAGTGGTGCTACCTATAATATTTGGTACACCACACATCCTTTGTAACAACACCAAGGGATGCTGGTGTGTATATTGATAAGTGCACTGACATAGTTCTCTCTATAAAATATTGGTGCACTAAAAAGTATTGTGGCACACATATTACACCGCGTGGATAACCATCAATATTTTTAAAACTTGTTGGTTTTATCGATATGCAAACTATTTAGTTAGAGAATCATCATTGGTGCATTAGTAYAAATGAGGTGCACCGWTGTTGTCAATGCACTTATGAAAAACTTTAGCGCATTGTGAAGAATGTGTTTTCTTAAAAATGCACATTGGTTAGTTTAACACATGTTTTATGAACAAAATTTAAGTTCAATATTTAATGAATACTGCAAATAATAATTTAGTATAGACTATTTATTTTATAGATATAKTTTGATAATGATATTTGTATGTGAATCAGGRAGAATCAAAATAGTAGCATATTGACCCATATATCTTCCTATGTGTATGGGAGGATTGGGAGAGGAAGGGGGGAATGTTCCCTTGACCTATTATAGCTCATATTCATCTCCTTTTAACAKATGTTATCCTCAAGTTTTAGGTGGAGGATAAATCCATCAAGAGAAATGTAAACTTATTGATGAAGTTGATTCATCATAGGGATCATGGTAGTCAGGTCTTTAGGGTTGGTCCCAATCTATGGTGCCAACCCATAGAGGAATATTTTAATTTTATCACTCGACTGTCTATGAGGGGGTGGGAGGGATTTTTCCCATGTCCCAAATATACCACCTAATGTTGCAAGAAAGACTCAATTGGCATATGTGTAGAGATATGTTACTGTAGACATCACTAACCCTAGTGACTTCCAAGTTTCTAGGGGTCGCTTGTGTTACCCCCCAGCCTAGGGGTAACTAAGGATATGATGTATCGAGGCCCACATGTAGCATACATGGAGTACCAAGAGCCATAAGACCAACTAATCCCACATTGACTAGAAGCAAGGGCTCCTCTCCTCCACACATCACCATTCATCGTCAACAACATAGCAATGTTCGCCACACTAGCCTAGCCCAGAAAGGACAAGAAGTCTTGCTTCATGAGGTAATAATTTTGGTATCATGGTAAGTGTCATTTTTATATTTGAATCATTTGGGAATGTTGCAAAGAGTCTTGTCTTGAGGATGGGACATCTACTTGGAAATTATACATTTTCCCTTATTTCACCTTGGTGGTTGGCATGTTTTCCTACTAAGTTGGTCACCCTCAGGAAAATGGTTTCTACTATGGTGTCTCCTTGAAGGGCCATTGTACCATTCCCAATCATACTTACCACTTTCCATACTTATTCCCATTTGTTTCCTCATCTTTTGGGTTTTTGGGCTTCATTGACCCCAAGACGGGCTTGTACCTCATTTCATGGGAAGAAGGGGATGAAAGCTCAGAGGTGTTGTAGCTATTATTGTAAAAGTCAAAAGATATAATTTATCCTTCTAGATGCTCTCCCTAAGGTCTTGAGAKCCATGAAACACTTCTCTATAAAAATGAAAGACCTTTGAAAATAAAATAAATAAAAWTTTTATGCTTGATGGGGGAATGCATTGCAGTGTCCTTTAATTTCCATTGCATATGGCACTCAATGTTTTCTAACTTCAAATGGAATTTGAGTTCTATTTTAATTTCCATTGCACATAACACTCAATTTTTGGAACCTAAAAAAAATGAAACGCAAATAAAGGTCTTGGAAAARTGTTGCATTGCAAACAAAGGGATGTGACACACCCTCTACAAAGGCACCCATAAATGAGACAATATGAGTCTTTAATATGTCGAGAACCCCATGCCCAAGAGTACTTCCCCCAATCCACCTCATACACATTATATGATCTAGAGAGGGTCTTCTCATGAAGCATTCCTTGACTTGGGGACTGGCCTACCCAATAGGGCACCATGACACCCCTCCCATACCTAAATTTGGAAAAGTTTATAAGGTCTTTGAGTATTTGTTTAATTTGAAAAGGGGCGACTTAATGCACATGTTCAGGTGGTTATTTTATTAAATGTGGCTTACTTAGCATGATTTGTATGAATTGTGGACCCTTTGAGGGTGTATTTTCTTTTCTTTGTAGGACCTTGCTCGATGAAAGCTATTCATGGAGGGACTAAGCCACTTGGAACTTCACATGGGCTTAAAATCCCACTGGATGAATGTTGTGCCCCACTCATTGGAGGCCTAGGATGATGATCATTGCACCTTGGGAGATGTCTCTAACACTTGGATGAGGCCCGCAGGCATGAAGGGGAGATGATGTTGTCCTCCTATGACCAAACATCCCTCTTTTGTAGCATGACATCACACTTTTGAGGGGACAATTTTCCATTTTGGTACACTTGGTGGTGTTGTGGGTTTGAAAACCCCAGTCTCTTGATTGATTTGGGGATGATGTGACATATTCCTAGCTTGACATCCTAGCCTTTGAATTCTTTCCTTTGCACATGCCACCTTGGAGAATACTTTTAGGGGCTTCTATGACATCATTTTGTTATTTTTGGTCATTTTGTAGCCTATGTGGGCAAAAAGAGCAAAATGATTTGCTAAGTAAGCATTGTAACTTAGGTTTTAGCCTTAAATTATGGATTTAATCATAATGTGGACAAACTATGACTTGGGTTTCCTCATATAAATATGAGGCAAGTCATTTTCACTTGGATCATAATTCATCACTTGGTATTATCTCTCTTGGACTGAAATTTCAGCCGCCTTGGACAAATCTTTATCTCTCTTTTCTTGGAAAAATGGACGCAACTATTGTCTTGTGGAGTAATAAAGTCTAGCGATTTTTGTTGATGGTGTTTCTTTGAAAAGTTGTGGATGATACCTTGGTAGTAAGGGTTCATTGCATGCTTTCTCTTAGATTCAATGAGTAACTATAACAATTATTTGTTAGCTTGCTTGTTTAAATTCAAGAAAAATATCTAAAACCATAGGATGAGTAAAAGGGCTTACACCCTCCACCAAGGTCTATTTTTTATTTGTTATTTAAAAGATACAAGGATTGCAACAAGAAGTAAGAGGTTTTACACCCTTGTTGCAAGGATTAGCTAGGGTTTATTTCTCTAGGAAGTAAGAGGGTTTACACCCATATAGAAACTTTAAACCCTAGTTCATCTTGGATTCCAAGCTAGAAGATTTGGAAGGATTATTGTTGGGTTTTATAAGAGTTTAACTCTTAACAGATATCTCTTCTTCCTCTTTGTTTAGTTTTCCTTCCAAGGAAGAGACTCCATTCACCCAATAACGAGGCACTGATCTTTGCAAATTGTTAATTTTTGCATTGATAAACGTGAAAATTGATGGTTTGGAATTGTTCAAATTGGATTTGAAATTTACATGCTTTAGAATATCTTATGCTTCAAGGGCGTCTTGACTGGTCAAGTGGTTAGTTTGTTGTAAATCTCTTTCTCAAAGAGTTTTATTTACTTTTGATCGCTGAAATTTGTATGCAAGCAATGAATTTTGATCTACTTTTCAATGGCTATTGAGTGGGTGGCTTGCTTGCTAATTTTGTTGGTTAAAATTTGTTGTTGCTGCAATAATAAGCTACATCCATAATGCTTCCATAATATTTTGTTGATAACTCATTCTTACAACCTTCTTTTGTCATCTGATTCATTGTTTCAAGCATTGGATATTATCTGTTAGGGTCCTAACCCGCACATAGGTAGAGCAATATATTCGGATGTAATAAAGGTCAATATTAATAAGGCCTTTCAATAAAATAGAATAAGGTGGATGTGAGAAGACCTAATAGAAGCTTCCACTTCTAGAAGGATCTTCCTCTAGATGATTTTCTTGATAGACATATTTAGTATAAATAAGGGTCAAGAGTATGAAAACCCTAGCTTGGATATTATTGTAACAGAGCATTGCTCAACTGGAGGTTGCCCCCTCGAAGAGGCCCATGAACATTGCGTTCTAAATCAAAGTGTTATTTCTATTGTTGTTCTTATATCATTTATGTGTTATTGTGGAGATTATGCTGGTTATATTACTGTTATTTTTCCATTTCTAACATTTTATTTCTGTTCTGCATACTTTTTATATCTGGTATATTACATTATCTCTAATTGAAAGATTTCTTGTCCAATATCATATGCTGATTTTGATGGTCTAATTTGAATCTTTTATAATTCTCTTGTCCAATATCATATGCTGATTTTGATGGTCTAATTTGAATCTTTTATAATTCTCTTGTTGCTGATATATCACTTTTATATGCTGCAATTTTGGGACAGAAAGATTTATTGCTAATTTACCTCTTGTCTCGGGGCATATTTCATCATATATAGTCTTGGTTTGGGTTGTCTAACATTTGTTTTGTAGGTACTATCAATTGGAAACTTTTTCTTGACTTATACTCATCCTCCATCAAGCTTCAATATATTTTAATCGTGACCTACAGGGGTGGTTTCTTCAGCTCTTGGCCTCTCCCCTTGCAATCACCTTAGGGTCAACCGAGAAGCTTCCCTTGTGTTGTACTTGTCCATCACTAAAATGAGGGGGATATCTATTTAGGTGATAGTAATAGGTGCCCCCAGTTGTGTCACACACTTGTTGCTTGGGTTGGGATTTACCCAAACTACAAACTGTGCAATAACAAGTTTTGATTACATTCCTTTGGAGAAAAGGAGGTTAGGTGTTGATGCCTTACATCATGGAAATAGCATACAATACCTCTAATTGGAATTGCATTAGTTTACCTCTAATCACTATGTAGATCATTTATTTCATAGGCCCACACTGACTAAGTGGCATATGATTCTTTTATGATAGTTTTGTATGGCTTTGGATTGCTTTCATAGCGTTATTTAGGGGAGATGTATCTTCCCTTTAATTAAAAGTTTTTTTTTAGATGTTTCTTGTGACTCGACCAACATTTGATTTCCACCCTCTTAGGATAATGACTAATGTTCTTATACACATGTGGGGGTATATGTTCCTAAGTGGGGCCAACTACAGTACCCATGCAAGTAGGTGAGTGTAATCATTTTGATTCTATTAGCTAGTGAGGATGATCACATCCTCAATATTGTTAGTATCCATATGCAAGGATGGACTAGTGTGGATTCCAAACATCTAATTTATTCTAGCCAAGATACTAGCCACAAGAGGTAATATTATTGTTATCTTTTTATCATTCTAGTTGCGTATTTTTCATCTTATTTAATGCACAAGTAATTGATTATAAGAATTTGTTTAAATTGTTTAATTATTGTTGTCTATTATTTTGTAGATATTGGCTCATATGTTGGTAAGGGGCGTCCCCAACCTGATGCAATGATGGATGAGTTCAATGATCCAAGTTAGGTTCATAGAATTGGTATGACATGAAGACCAAATTGCAAATTTCATCACCATGTCATAGATAAGTTATTTACATTGATGGTTGGTTTAAGAGTGGTTCCAGTATGACCTCGCCTGATTGTGCAAGACCTTGAGATTTTAGATATATATGTGATCTTTCCCTATGATATGAAATTATTATGTGTCATATCGTTAATAACCCCAGCCTAATTTAAAGAGTGAGGGATGAGGAACAATGAGCTACAAGACATGCTCATTCATCTTTTTCATCTACTTCATCTTTCGATGATGAGATGTTTGAGAATGATCCTCCTCGACCATCTACTCCCCCTACTCCTCCTCCACCTACATCACCAACTACACCAACTATGGATACATCCATCGATATACCTACTACCCCACTTACTACACAACCTTCTAATCCTATATGAAGTATGATCTTATTGGGTGATATAGATCTCGCTTGAGATCAGATATATTAATTGTAGTTGCATTCTTATGTGGTGCATATATTTATGCATATAGCTCTTATGGTGAAGCATTAGTTTACATGTAAATTGATTATTTCAATATGTGTTTGACATATATATCGATTTTCAAATTATCATTCATGTGCATTATTCCTTTTCATAGCATGTTGATGTTGATGTTGTTTGATTTATAAAATGTATTATGTGTATGTTAATGATTAACATTATTAATGAATCATGTGTTTTAAAATCATATTTGAGATGTATCAATCATTTAAATTCATCAGTTAAAAATAACTCCTACATAGCCTAAAGTAGGGATGCTAGGGTAGTACCCTAACATCCCCCCCCCTTCAAAATCAACATTGTCTTCAAGGCTGGAGATAAGGAAATCATTATAGAATCATTTTTGGTTCCCATGTGGCATATTCAAGTTGCATATCTTTCCATTGGATTGTGTAGTGGTACAAATTGATGCTCTCTAGTAATACTACTCTTTGTTGGACCCAAATGAAGACTTCTTCGTCAAGTCTCATAAGATGGTTTTCACCTTGCACTTTGATTCCGTGACCTTCTTTAGACAAGACACATGAAATATTTGATGAATCTTGAGTGGGATGGAAGATCCAAATTGTAGGCCATTTTTCTAATGCACCGGATGATCTTATAGGGTTCGTAGAACTTTGGTGCTAATTTTGGGGGTACTTTGTCTTTGAGTGATGTTTGTTTATAGGGTCGAGGGTGAAAAAACACCCAATCCCCTTCTGCAAGAGAATGTTCAGAGTGATGTTAGTCTTCTTGTTGTTTCATTATATTTTAATTCATAACCAAATTGTCCTTTGCGAATGGATTCTATGGTTTGAAGTGTGTTAAGCATTGCTTGAACCTTCAAGGTTCCTGGTAAATAGGAAGTCACTGACAAGGATTTTTAGTCATAGAAATATTCAAATGGTGTCATTTGGGTGCCTCCATTACAAGTGGTACTATACCACCATTTTTCAAATAAGTTTCTAAGAACTTATTGACTGCTTTGGTTGACCATTTGTTTGGGAATGATATACAATGCTCATTTTCAACTGCGTATCTTGAAGTTTAAACAACTCGTGCAAACATTTGTTGGTGAAGATAGGGTCTTGATCTAAGATAATGGAAGTGGGCATGCCATGTAACTTAAAAATATAATCCATGAAGACTTGGGCAACAGAGGAGGGGGTAAATGGGTGTGATAAGGCATAAAAATGACCATATTTGGAAATCCAGATGACTACCACCATGATCGTTGATTTGTTACCCTCTCTTGGAAGTCACATTATAGAATCCCTAGAGATGTTGGTCCATATATGTGTTAAGATCGGGAGTGGTGTTAAATCCCCTAGCGTATTCACTAGCTCACCCTTGTTTCATTTCAAAGTATCAGGGGTTGCTAGAAATGTTTTTTTTCATTCCTTTCCAAATGAGTGAGTTCTTATCCTTTCATATGCTTTATGAAATCCAAAGTGACCCACTATATAGGATGAATGAAATTCCTCTAGGACCTTTTGTTTTTAAGCTAAAATTATTTACCAGAATAATATAGCCTTTATACCTCAATGTGTATTTCTACCATGTATACCCTTTAGGAAGGTTGGGATATTCCTAAATCCTTTGGATTCATTGAAATACAGTGTCATTTTCCATCCATTCTTGGCATGACTCCTCAATCCAACCTAGAGTGATTAAAGATAAAGAAAAGGATTCATCCTCCGCGAGTTGCCTACATAAAGCATCTTCCACCACATTGTATTTACCCTTCTTATATATAATCTCATAATCATACCCCAACATATTGGTGACCCACTTATGTTTCTCTAGTGATGATAACCTTTGTCCTAGAAAATACTTTAGACTATGATGGTCGGTCTTGATCTGGAAATGTTTTCCTATGAGATAGGGTGATACGGATTTAGGAGCAGAATGAACTTATTAACAGACTGAATACAATAAATACAGAGATATGAAGAACACCACAAATATCCAGTGAACAATATGTTCTATTGAATAAATGAAATAGGCTAAAATTGTAAAACTGCAAAACTAAAACACTTTCTCGAATGGTGGTAGCTATCTCTGAGAAGAGATGTGGCTGCTATGCACATTCGTCTGAGAAGAATGATTATAATGAGGCTCCATAGGCCATTTTGATATTACTCATGAATTCCAAAACCCTAGACATCCAAAAACCTAACCCTAGGAGGTGAAACGCCAAACGTCATGTGGGCCCCTATAGGTAAGTTGGTACCTCAAATTCTCGGGATCGTAACTTTTGCATACGACCTCCGTTTTAGGTGTGTGATAGCCTGTTGGAAAGGTATTTCAGCGAACTAAACATTATGTCATCAAAATCTAACTTTGTATATATCGTTTGATTATGGCGAGACCAAAAAACACTATTTAGGGATCCAAAACGGACCTGGAAGTACAACAAGATGTGCCGACATGAAAACATACAAAATAAGTCTGTTCGATTAGGTGAGAGGCCACCAATATCCACCTAGAATATGTTTAGGGATTTATACAACCCCATAAGTGTAGAACCCACAATTACAAAGAATTATAGAAGAACATGATGAACTCAAAACGGACAAGCAATAGGTGGGTGGCCACCAATATCCACCTGGATCATAGGGGAACCACATCTCCACTTCATGAAGGATGTCCATCATCTATTAATCATATGTAGATTTACCTACATTAATATCAAACAATTGTTTACTGGTGAATTCCAAAGAACACCCTTCTTGCATCAAAATTGTTATAAGACCTCTAACCAAGGAATCACTTTCTAGGAAAAAAGTTGTAATACCCCAAGGTCGAGCCCATGTTGAATTGTAATGATGTTTATAGGCTGGTGAGCCAAGTAATTATAAGTTGGTAGGCTTGTGTGTTTATTAGGCTGTAGAGTCTAGATGTTAAGGCCAGTGGGCCTGATTTTTGAATATGTAATTATGCAGATTATTAATAAAAATACATCTTTGTGTGTAGATCGACCATGAAGAAAGAGTTAAGGGGAGATAAGATCCACTCGGTGGGGAAAAGGATGGGGATGAGAGGCTAGGAGAAAGGGGATAATATTGAGGGCTTAACCCGAGGGAATATTATAATGTATTTCCTGAAAATACTAAAGTTGGGAAATAAATCCAGTTATCCTAAGTTCCTTTGGGGAGAGGAACAAACTCCAAGTGGAGAGGAATGAGCTCCTGGAGAGCCAAGTGTCACCCAGGATGCATGCATATTTATGTGGGAATTTCCACCATTGTGGGGGTTCTCTCTCACCATTCTGGCACTTATGAGTTCTCTCACCATTCTCTCCCTCACCATTCTGACTAGTCTAGCCATCTTTCCTCATGAGTTCACTCATGATTCTTGTCATCCCTTGTCCCATTCACACACACACTAAAACTGCACACAACAAGAGCCATTTTTTCCATTGTTGAACCTATGTAATTTTTTAGGTGTCCCTTGCCTTACCCATTTTTTCATGCTATGGTTTGAAGAGGTGGGTTTCCAGGACCATGGCTGAAGAAGCAGGTTGTCAGGCTTGTGAGAAACTCTCTCCAGGTGAGAGAGTTTTCTATGGAAGTGATTTCTCTTGGGGGGAGTCCAACAATAGCTACAGAGCTCTAAGAATTCTTGATCTGGCCTATTGTTGAATCCCTGGAAGGGAAGTCGAGCAACTAATGGACTGTGGAATAGTGAAGGTGCATATTCCCAAGGTGGGACAGTCTTGTGGGGAATGCGAGTTTGTGAGAAGTGGGCGTAAGTAGGATACTTGGAGAGAATCCTTCGTGTTGCATTGTGCAGCTTCCTGTAGCCTCAACCTAGCCTAGGATTCCTTTGCCCTGGTGGAGTTTAGTCCCAGCTTGGGGGTGACCCACCGCTGATAGCTTGGAGAAGAATGTTCTAAGGTTGGGAGGTTAGTGGAAGGTCTGCACACATTCGGTGGTCTTCTCATAAAAATATAAGTACCAAATATATGTTAATTGTACATGCTATGTTTAAGTGTTGTGTTTAGGTACATGTTTGAATGTTATCAGAATTTCCTATATATATTGCATGTATGTGTTTATTGTCGCTTTCCGATTGAATATGTGTATGAACATAATGTTTATGTCTGTTTAAATTTGCATTAGATATATAAATGTATATCAGAGCATGATAGTTTCAAGTAGCATAATCGGCCTGCATGGCTGGGTATGTTACAACCATTTTTCAAAACAATTTGGTTTTGAGTTAGTGACGTGTCATCGAAAAGGGTGGTCGGGGGATGTTACAATCTAGTATTAGAGCCCATGGTTTTCACACTGAACTTGGATGAGCCATGGGTCTGGAATTTGGAGTCAAAATTCCATAAGGAATTGATGTTCAGAATACCAAGAGGGAGTTGGGGAACACCTTGGTTGTGTTCAAAAGCTCAGTAGGTATAATGGTTTGATAAACCACGACGGGCGTGGTATTGTGCCGCAGAGATAAATATGGGCCGTTGGAGGTTGTGGGGTGTTCAAAAGTTGAATCCTCCAAAGTATTGGAGTGATTTTTAGTCATATATCACTCAAGAGGAGGAGAGCCATCATATTTCTCTTATGTTTCAGCGTTCGGGGAAATATGTTGGAGGTTGCACGACGGATAAATCATTGAATCCTTGAAGCTATGATAGGAAGCCATCGGTAGTTCGAGAGTTTTGATAAAGTATCAATAAGAAGAATCACTGAAGTCTTGATTTTTCAAAGTGATATGTCATTATGAAATCACCGGGGGTGACGTGGAACATTTCAATAATTCAGCAGTTCAGTGGTTCGACAGTTTTTTGAAAGTGTCAATGAGATAACAAAATCGTTGAAGTCCCTGGTTGTCAAAGTGATGTGACATGATGGTGATGTGGACCAGTTCAATAGTTCAACAATTCAGAAGCTTAGAGAAAATTCCAAAGGAAGGAAATCCCCGAAGTCCCGAAGCACCATGTATGACCTGGAAAGATGACATCACCTAGGGTGACGTGGACCTACCTAGGTCGGCCACTTGTCACTCATTTCCGTACTTTTGACAGTCCCTTAGGACCGATTGGAATCTAACACATTTCACTCAACGGTGGGGCCATGTGTCACCACTTTGATTAGTGACAATTGTACTTCGTGGGCCCTGAAAGGTTAAGTAGTTCAGGAGTTCGACGTTCAGGGAAAATTGTTGGAAGAACTTCTGGACCTCTGAAGTCCCGGAGTCCCGAACTCTCAAAGTTATGGAGTGGCATGGTGATGACATCACCTGGGGGTGATTTGGAAACACATGATGCATGCCATGTGTTAGTGTGCTATCTGCTTTTGAAAGGTCGATTTTCCATTTTTATCTTGAAACATGTCACCCCTCGGATTAGGCCACATGTTCACTTCTAGTGTTATTCCACATGGCACCATATCCTGTAGTCTGGATACTTAGCATTATGGAGGAACTTGGTCAAGGAATGTTAAGTATGAAGAGTCCTGAAGCTTCAAAGAGCAGAGTAAATCCTCGTCGTCCATCGGGAGGGGACATGCGATGGTATATCCCGTGGTCTGGAGGATTCAAGTATAAGGAGTTGAGGTTGAGGACTTCTCAAGTCCATAATGACCGTTGATCGTAGATTACATGTGGAGGCAAGAGATGGGATATCTATGGGGTCAACACTTAAGGATATTGGTAGTGAAGTGTTTTTGGAAACCTTCAAAGCCTGAAGTCCCGGAGCTCCTATCCACCGTTGATTCAAGCAAAGAATGTGATCGTAGATCCACTTTCCTTCGCGGGTTCGCCAATTCGACAATACGGGAGATTTTTTGTGAGGTACTTTGAAAACTGTTGAAGCCCAGAGTCACGGAGCTCTGATCCACCGTATATCTAAACAAGGAAGGAGGACGATCGATATCTATGTCCTCCGAGTATTCATAGAATCGTCATTTGGGGAAAATGTATTGTAGTGGAGGTAGATTCTTCGAAGCCTCGAAGTTATGAATCCCTGGAGGCTTGAAGCATAGGATAAGAGCCTAACAATTAGCGCTCGATCACAGCCCCTAGTCACATGAATTTGGGGGTCGAAGGTAAGGGGCTAGCACCCAAAAGTTTTGTTTAAATAATCGAAAAGGGACAAATTGTTTAAGTAGCCATAACTTCATGCTCAAAACTCAGAATTGAGCATGGAAGGAGCCATTGGAAAGGTATTGAACAATAGAAGATAAATGTTCACCCATAAATAGGATATGAACAATCAATTTCTTGGGAAAACAACAGAAAATAAGTATAATATATTAATGAATCAGAATGGTTCATGTTTTCATGAAATTATTAAGAACAATTATCCTGACAAAGTTATGTTGGCTGCACATTTTTTCATAATTAACAATAGCCAGATCAGAGTTAGCACAGATTGAAGAAGTGATGGATGATACTCAGGTAGTCTTCATTCAACAATATGAAAACAGAGAGTTGAATGTTCAATTGGATAGGGAAGGAACCATTGGACATGGAGGAGAAAAGGAGGAAGACATAAATATGGCTGAGACCATTAGGAAATTGCAGACAGATGTCCAGATACAAAAGGATGATAATGAGAGGCTTATGAAGGCCAAGGAACAACAATAATACTTCAACATGAAGTTAATCCAAATCCTGGACAAGATTGAAAATAATTTGGATAAGGAGAGTGGCTCCAGCAAATCAGGAGGCCATAGGACCCCTGAGAAGAAAGGAATATTAAGGAGTGGTAGCAGATGTTGACACTAGGAACTGAAATGGGTTGCAGCAAATCAATCCTGAGGCAACCTCGAACCACTTTGGATTGGAAGCT
>JASDQU010375221.1:166792-181065 GCA_032191745.1 Picea mariana
AAAAGCAAACTATTTTAACTTGCCAACCTACATTCAATGAATAACTACCCTATGAAAGAAAATACATAAACAAGCAAGCAAAGACATCTAACTAACCTACTAAAGAAAATAAACAAGTAAGCAAATACACCTAACTAACCTACTAAATAAAATGAACAAGTAAAGACAACTAACTACTGCAAGCAATCAAACTAAAACTTCTCATTGAACAACTATCTAGCCTAAGAGGCAAGTGGACTAAATGTTAATGCAAAACTATTTCTAATGCATGAAATGAAATCTATTTTATTGAAAGCAAGAAGAACTACCATTTAATGATTAATCTATAATGAGAAAACTACTATCTAATCTATCAAAGACTATGATCTAGGAGGCTCCCCAGGCTCAGAAAATGCTCAAAAGTCAAAGTTTTCATAATGGAGTGAAACCAATTCCATTGCAACCGTCTCGTCGCGCTGCTTCTGACAGTATATTTACTTTCTCAAATGGACTCCGTATGAGAGAGTTATCGCACTCTGATCGCTTTCTCAAACAGCTAAAAAGTCAAAGAACTGGCAAAAAGTCAATGATGACGTCAACATGACATCACCAAAGACACCTCATGATGCTGATGTGGCAGAGACAGGTGGAAACAGTTGACTGGGAATATGACAGATCAAATCATATTTGGACACATGGCATGAGACACTTGTCAATATTTGAACAAATGTGGTGGTGCCACATGGCCCAGGCATGGGCAGCCACGTGGCACCCAGTCAACAGTCTAAGTGGAAAGTTCTAAAAATGTTTGAGGGTCCATGGGTTTTGAACCCACGACCACCCACCATAGTCCAAGCACCTAGATAAATGGACTAACACCAACGTGCCCAAGTGTTACTTATTATATTAAAATCACTTTAATATATATAAAGTGGAGATATGTTTCAATGTTGGCACGAAGGGGGCTAGGGCTAAGCCCCAGCCTGTGGTCTTTGGATACAAGCATACAACCAGAGGGCGCGGAGTAAGGGCATAACCGCCCATCCTTTGAATTTAGGGCTTGGGTCCCATGGAACGCACCACGAATCCAGGAGCTAGCGAATGCTTAGGGCCAGCGCTTAGCGTTTTGGGCTAGCGCTTGGCCATATTAAGCCCATATGACCAATTATAGGGGGGGCGTGCCATATTTAAAGGGATTTCCCATATATTATAGTTAAAAAGTGGGTTTTTAACCCTGTTTTTGTAATTTTTAATTATTTTCACTGATATTATGCCCAGAAATTGGTTTTTTGAGGCCATTTAAAGGGGGATTTGATCCCAAAAAGAGGCCATATCTTGAGAGAAGTTGGGATTTCTCATCCGAGCCTTAAAAACTATATAAACCAAGCATTTTGAAGCCTTGAGGACAACTTTTGATGCAGAGATTTGAAGGAGCAGTTTCTAATTTTTGGCCTTTTCTCGTGATTTGAGAGGCCTTTTTGCATGTTGTAGAGAGGATATTGATGATAAATGTATGAATCTGAGCAAGGAGGTCTTGCACAATAGATCTGAACCATGTAATGTAACAACAAAGAGCCATTGTAAGAGAACTTGAGCATTTTAAAGATCAATAAAGAGGTCCTCCACTTGGAAGCGGGCCCAGAGACGTAGCCAACGATTGGTGAACTCCGTTATCAACCTCTTGTCTCTATTTCTCTTTCTGTTTTGTTGTCCTATTCTCTTAATTTGCAGCATGGATATTAATGGTTGATCTCTTTATTCATTCATAAGCATCAAGTAAAATTCACATTTGATATTCTGCAACCAGATAATAAGCTTTCTGTATTTCGCATTCTTAACGATCCAATGCCTAAAATACATTAAACTAACTTGCGATTTATCAGTAATACCTTCATTTTTGGATCAAACTACAACAACAATAAAACTACCTTTTAAAACTATGAAAGCAAGAAACTATCTCTTCTAATCTACAAAAGCAAGAAACTATCTTTAATCTATGAAACACTCAAATATAATGCTGGTGGTTGTGTGAATGTCTTCGGTGTCGGATAAGATCTCAGTGTCACTTGACAACAAAGGACAATTCTAATGGTATAATCTCAACACTAATCTCAATGGCAAAATGAAAGGTATGAATTAAACAATCCAATGAGAGTTTAGCCATGACAAAAATGATGTTAGATACCCTGCATATTCATGTATAAACCATCAACAACATAACAAGATCATCATTAGATTCCTATACTATGTAAGTAAAACTAGATTCAACCATTAACTGAGAAATGTAATTACATTTTAATTCTAGGAAAGGAAATTGTGTAAAACGAAACTATGCTATGTCTATTCTAACCATTCAAACTGCAATAAAGAAATGACTAAAAACATAAATTAAACTGTGATATTGAAAAGTAAATTAACAGTCAACAAATAATTAAATGAGATCTATATAAAATTGAAATAAGCAAGCTATAATAAAAAAACTGGAATTAACTCTATCCATCAATCAATCCTTGTCAAAGAAAACCCAAATCAAACTCTATTCTATTCTAATTAAACTATGTTTTAAAATTTAACGATAAAATCATAAATCAAGCATAATCTAACATCTAATTACATATGGGGTTAGTATAGAGACTTTCAAGTCTATTCCTAACCTACAAAATCAATGCATATTAACACATCTCATCTTTCTAACCAACAAAAGAGAAGCAAAACAATTAAGCTACAACAAACTAATCAACTGAATAAAAATATGCATGTACATGAAAATAAAGAGAGAAATTAAATTATGGAATGCATGAACAACACACTAAAATTCACCATATTGCTGGTGGGCCCCCCAACAAGTCATGGTCACTCTCTAAAAGCACACCACGAACTCAGCAGGTCGAATTCACCATAAAAATCCAAAAACGCAGTTCTGGCATAATCTGGCAATGTAAAAACTCAAAACAGAGTAAAAACGTATTTGTTCCTATCACATTGATGTATCTGATGCTTAAATTATGTCTAACCATCCTAGTGGTATTTATAAGCTTACAGACCAAGTGGTCGACCACAGGAGGGTCAAACCACTTCTAAATTCGACAAATTACAATAAATGATGCCCTAATTGATAAAACGGAGCGAGCCAATAATCACCCTCTTGAACAACTAAAACTGAGTTGTCGGGAGCTCAGTAGCTGGAGGAGGCAAGGATAAACAAAACCCACGTGCCCGATTTTCCCATCACTGGCCACCAATTCCATAACCTCCAAGTCGCCTTCCATTTCTATGCAATACGAAGTGCTGGATAGAGCATCGGATCGAGTGCTGGAACGAGTGCCAGAATGAGTGTCGGATCAAGTGCTGGAACTAGAAGCGTAGTGTGTTTTTTCCCTATAACACTAGAAAAATGTGAATTAGCTCTTGGAAATCATAAAACATGATGAATTATACTTGATACAATCATTAAACATGAATTATACGTACCTTATGTCGATCATACCATTTTATCATAAAATTCTTCAAAAAGATCCTTCAAAATATGAAAAACACATATGTACATGTGGCAAAAGTGTATAAGAACCATCATGAAAGTGATCATATCTCGGGCCTAACATTACCCCCACACTTACGATTTTGCAGGTCCCACTATACACAAAAAGAAGTTACCCCTCGTGACTAGGCTTGTTGAGGAGGATCAGCTTTGGAAGCTTCTCCTTCTTGATGTGTAGACTTAGCCTTGTGCCTCTTATGTTGCTTCAATTGTGCTCTGAGTCTGCGGTTAGATTTAGTCATTTCATCAACCAACCGTTGAAGGGATTTGACCTTTGCCTGAAGGACCGCATTGTCATGATGAAGGTGTACATCTACTGTCATCCTCTCTTCCAACTGTTGGAGAAGCTGATGGTTTTCTTTTTGTAGTTTCTCTATGGTTGGGACAAAATCGGTGATCTCTGAGGAAGGCTTATATCCTTTGAGGGATGTGGACAATCTATCAGTTTTAGGATCTAAAATGGGCATGGGTGAAGTAGGAGTGATGGGAGATCGTTAAGGTGAGGTAGGTTCTGATTTTGTTTTCCTTAGTGGTTCTAATCCATCCGTAGAGACTTCCCTAGGTTTCTTATGAGGGCTCTCAAGGTCATAGGACACTTGGATGGGATCCGAAGCAGGTGGAGGTTTTTCATAAGGCTTGGTTCTTGTGTTCTGGGTACTCTTTCGAAAGGGTCCTTTACCAAATCGATTGGCTCCCCTCTTGTTTGTGGGAATGATGGGAAAGTCTTGCTGCATTACTTCTTGGAGATTTTTAGGTCTAGGATCAAGAGAGAGTGAAGGCATTGGGGGGTTAACAATAGGCTTCTTTTGGTCTTTGCTCTTGGTCTTCTTACCCGATGAAGAAGTAGGGATATCAACAAGATTTTGGTATTGTTCCGGAAAAGAGAGGGTTTGTGCAAGGGAGTTTGGAGTTTTTGGAGAGCGAGGCTTGGATGGAGAGATAKTTTTTAGGCTAAGTGGMTTTTTTCCAGTTTTAACTATCAAGTGAGGGTTTTCAAATTGGTGGATAAAGGCATCCCAAGTTTGCCCATGTTTCTCTAACTAGGCTAGAACAAGGAGATTGATCAAGCCATGGTGAAAGAGAYTGTTATGGGGGTTASTCACATTCTTCCTCACTTGAGAGGACATATTCTCCAAGWTTTTGARAAAATAGAAGGGGAAGTTCAAGGGTTTGTTGAACARAAAATGGGCCAACAATCTAAAATGACAAGCTTTGAAAGTAGAGTATCTAMCTTCACATGTAATTAACCTTTTGATGACGATGAGGGGGTTGACCAATTCTGCCTTTATCCACTCYTTAGCATACCATTTTTCTCCTGAAATGCTCTTTGAATTCAGGCTTAAACACCTTGTTGTAACTTGAGCGAACACCTTGTTGTAACTTGAGCGCGRCAATTGGTGGTTTTTGAACCATCTATCTCCCATTATTGGGAGCTTTGTTGTAGCAACAATGGACTCTTTTGTGCCATCAAAGATAAGAGACCCTACATGTGTTGTCTTACCATCGAAACCAACTGCAAATTGCATAGAGAGGTCATCATCGTGGCCTTGCAAGCTAGACATAAATGCCTCCCAGCCAGTGCGCAAAAACACTTCTCTGCACTATGCAAATTCAGGAATGGTTAACAAGTCTGCATAGGAGGAGGGTTCATATCTCCTAGGCATTGTGACAGAGGTGGAATTCACCAAGAAAGGGAGTAATAGAGCCAAGCAATGGCACGGATTTAGCATAGGCCGAATGCATTTTTGGACAGAGGACAAGATGGTAGAGGTTGGGTGCGATTTCTTAACACAGAGAAGAGAAAATGGCAAGGGAAAATGGAGATAATGGTTGCCCAACCTGATTTTGGATGCATCTATAGTGGAGTAGGTTACCCACATGTGCGCACGAGCTACCATGTGTGGAGAATTTGAATTCGAAGGCTCGATTTTTGGGTAATGTAATGGTGCGTATTTAGATTAATGTCCAAGTGTTTTGACTTGGACATTTGATCATAAACATATGAAGCATCTTTTAATCAATGCCTGCAACCAATTTAATTGAATGTAATTGAATTCTGGTTACCTGGAATCTAGGACAGTTACTGGTGTGTAATTCACATGGCACCTCATACGGCACTTCAGTCGGTACCTCATATGGTACTTCATCCAGTACCTCTTTTTTAAGTGCATTTTCACCTGTTATAATGGATAGCCTGCAAATTTGAAGTGTTTTTGACAATCACAGTAGTTAATGAGCAGAGCAAGATGCTCCATGCTCACTCAATCTTCTTGCATATGACATATAACGTCAAAAACCTACAATGAACGGGTTATAGAAAGCATAAAACATGTATTGTCAAACCTACAATATGCAGTTTGTAATGAAACGATAAACCGATAAAGAGTGGTCTGTTAAGTATGAGTTCAGTAATTTATAGCACACATGAGTTAAGCATTTAAAAATAATCATGACTATTAATGTAATAACATGTATCATGGTAATAATACAAAATTCTTGCGAAGACTTATTTCTCTAGGCAATGATCATTTGTCAGCTCGTGAACCACTCCCCCACACCTAAGTATTGTGACACCTCACAATCAAAAGTATAGGAAACCAGTCAATATCCCCCAATAGCCGAAGATTTATAGTATGTCAAGTGCAGAAATAAATTTCACAAATTGGTCTGACAAGACAGTTAGGGGATGGCCCCACCTATAGGATAAGAGATCCTATATATAGATAAGAAGAGGTAGGCAAGAGAGTTTCAAGATAGTCTTAGAGTTATTTCCCAATGGCAAGTTTATGGAGTTCATTAAACTTAGCTTAACCACACATACTTCATGTCATCTTTGTCTATAAGTAATGTCGTACATTAGGACAAGTTTAAATTTATTATTTATTTTTGTCAAATTACCATCCTCGCTAGGTAGAATGCCCCACTGCCAGCGAGTCTGTTCAGTACTCCGGTGGGTTTACCTAGTCATACCACAGGCCAGTACCTGCTACCAGTAGACCTGTTCAGTATCCCAACGAGTTAGCCTCTTAAACCCTCAGAGACTGGCCCTCCATATTTTAAGATTTTAGTATAAGATTGCTTATGCAAGAATATGGGGGAACATCTCTGAAACAACTTTTTCTTTCTTTTTATTTTTAATTGGGATGGTATTTATGTTAGAGGATGAATTTTCGTTATATTATTAGTGATTTTCCCAATGTAAGGGGTACTTAAGCGGACGTGGCCTATCTAAAGATATGATATAATCAAGATATTTAGTGTGTAATGGATGGTACCATTGAGAAAGAACAGAAAGGTATCTCTAGGCTCAACTCACTTTCTTATTTTGTAATTATTATGATGTTTCCATAACTAACTGCTAATTAGACCTCCTTGTTACTCTTTGATAAATATACTTGACTCACTTTCTCAGTTTTCTTGGAAAAACTGTATGGGAGACCTCTAGGCTTGATAGTTATGGTATCACTTCCTTATACAGTGGTGAATAGTTTCAAGAGAAACTTCTTTAGAATTCCTTAAAAATGATAATTTTTGCAAAAACATGGCTAATTACAATAAGTCAATATTCATTCGATGCTTTAGCAGACACAAAATTCAAGTATAACAATGTTTTGAAGAAAGATCCTTGAAACTGTGTACTCCCGGTGAAATAATTACTTACAGAAACCTCTAGAGTTTCCTTATTAACAAAATTAAAAAACTATTTACTTATATACAGGAGGAAATTCATAAAAAATTTCAAGAACAAGGGGGGACTTCCCCATCTACTAAGGCCAATGCCTTGTTAGCTGTCATGACCTGTAGAAAATCCTCTCTGGAAATGGGCTTATGATAAAATTTAAGGCGGTGTCCATTTACCACAAAGGAGACTTGTCCATCGTCAATTGTTTTAATTTTTATAGCTCCAATGTCATATACAGTGTCTACCTCATAAGGGCCCAACCAATGGGTGGTAAGTTTTCCTTTGAAGGTTTTGAATCAGGAATCAAACAACAGAGCCTAATCACCAGGTTGGAAGTGCTTCTTCTTAATAAACTTGTCATGCCACTTTCTCCTTTGGTTTTGGACTAATATCATCCGTTGGATGGCATCTTGCCTAATTTCATCCAACTCATTCAATTGTAGGGCTCGTTTCTTTTGAGCCTCATCCAGGTTCAATCCTAACTCTGTGGAAATACAGAAGGTCCTTACTTGGAATTCTATAGATAAAAGTACATGTTTCCCATACACTATCTCATAAGGGGTATGTCCAGTGGTATTCTTCCAGGTGGTTTGATATGCCCATAAAGTCTCTGGGAGCCTATCGGCCCAATCTTGGTGATGTAACTGAACGGTCTTGATCAAGATGGATTCAAAAACTTTGTTTTTGGATTCTAATTGACCATTGGCTTCAGGGTGGTATGGAGAAGATTTACGGTGTTTAATCCCATATTTCTCTGTCATCTCTTTCATCAGCTTGGAAGTGAATTGAGTGCCTTGGCCGGTAACAATTTCACGAGGGACACCGAAGTGGGTAAAGATGTATTCATAGATAAATTCGACAACAGACTTCTCTGTAGCCTTGAATAGGGATTTTGCCTCTACCCATTTGGTGACATAGTCCATACAAACCAAAATATAGTTCTTCCTACGCGACATGGGTGAAATTGGTCCTACAAAGTCGAGGGCCCTTTTTTCGAAGGGTTCTATCATAACTTGGGCCTGTAAAGGAATTTCGTCAGATGACGTAGGTATTCCTATCCTTTGGAAACTATCACAACTTCTCACATACTTGCCAACATCTTTGAAAATGCTAAGCCAATATTAACCCAAATGTAACACCTTATATGTTGTACGTTTGTCAAAAAAATGGCCACCACATGGTCCATCATGAAAAATTTGCAGTATTTCAGGTACCTCGTCCTCTTGG
Organism: Picea mariana; assembly: GCA_032191745.1. NCBI lineage: Eukaryota > Viridiplantae > Streptophyta > Pinopsida > Pinales > Pinaceae > Picea > Picea mariana. Next base: position 175,219 of record JASDQU010375221.1, read on the forward strand.
ACACATCTACGAATAATCAAATCGGGACCTGTGCAAAAAAGAACATGACCAACCCAAGATTAATTATCACTCTGTGTAATAATTTTCCGCTTTTCATGAGGTGACAAATGAGAAGGTAACTTCCTAGTGGCCAGATAGTTTTTCATATCCACAAACCATGGGGTATTGACAGAAAGGGCAAAGAGGTTCTTGTCTGGGAAACTATCATCTATAGGGATATTATCATCCTCATTTTTTATTTGGGAAATAAAGTCAGCTACTACATTATCCTTTCCAGGTTGGTCAAGCACAATAATAATAAATTCTTGCAATAACAAGAGCCACATAGTCACTCGGCCATCAGTTATAGGTTTATTCATGAGGAATCTAATGGAAGAATGGTCGGTGTGTACAAATACTTCATAACTTGTAATGTAATGATGAAATTTGTTAATATCATGAACAATTGCCAAGAATTCCTTCTCGGTGACTATGTAGTTCAACTCAACAGGGGACAAGTTCTTGCTTATAAAATAAATGGCATAGGACTTATGGTCCTCTTTCTGCCCTAATACCCCTCTTATTGCGGTGTCAGAGGCATCAATGGATATATGAAATGGGAGAGTCCAATTGGGACCTATAAGAACTGGTTCCACAGACAACTTAGCTTTCAGGGTTTCAAAGGCAGTTTGACACTGCTCAGTCCAAACAAAGTCAACATCTTTTATCAATAATCCAAACATAGGTGCAACAATATTTGTAAAATTTTCAATAAACTGTCGGTAATATATAGCATGTCCGAGAAATCTTCTCACCTCTTTCTCATTCTTGGGGGGTGGAAGTCTAACAATGACCTCAATCTTTGTGGGATCAACTTTTATCCCTTCAGATGAAACATGATGTCCTAGAACAACTCCTTCAGTTAACAACATTTTGCATTTTTCATGGCTCAGAGATAGGTTCATTTCCTGACATTTGATGATGACTTTTTCTAAGTTGTCTAAGGCTTCCTAGTAAGTGTTTCCATAGACTGTGAAGTCATCCATGTAGACCTCCACACAATCATGAATAAGATCAACAAATATCCCTAGTACTGCTCATTCAAATGTGGTAGGAGCATTACACAATCAGAATGGTAAGACCCTATAGGCAAAGGTGCCCCAAGGAAAACTAAAGGTAGTCTTGTCCTAGTCCTCGGGTGCTATAAGAATCTGATTGTACCCATTGTACCCATATAGAAAGGAGAAATACTTCTTTCCGGACAAGGTATCTAGAACTTGGTCAACGAAAGGAAGAGGAAAGTAGTCTTTCAAAGTGGCCTTGTTGAGTTCCCGAAAATCATCACAGATTCTCCATTTCTTGGTCACTTTCTTTGGAACCACTACAAGTGGGGATACCCACTTACTGTCGGAGATGGGATAGATGAATCTGACATTTAACAACTTTTGGATTTCCTCCTTGACTATGTCTTTGAGTGTTGGGTTCATCCTTCTCTGGGGTTGCCTAACAGGTGTTACCTCCCCCTAGGTGCATATATGATGGATGCATGTGTCAAGGTGTATAGCCTTCATGGCAGTGTATTCCTAGGAAAATTCTCCTGATTGGTTTTTAAGGATATCTACTAACTGTTTCTGTTGGTCTGTATCTAGCCCATAGTTTATATGTAAAAAAATTTCTAGACTAATCTCCTAGGGCACAGTATAAGACATGGAAGACTCATCTATCTCAAAAATAAAAGATGTCGAAGACAAAATGGATGGATCCAATTGTTCTTGAAATTCTTTGCCAAACATGTACTGTGGAAAATCCACACATGTGATAGCATAAATGAACTGGTTTAGCACATTTTTTGTTGTGTGCTCCTGAAGTGCCCATGCATGGTCACTTGGCAATATGGGTTCTTCCCGGTCCTTTTTCTCGTATGGAAATTCAATCCACCATAGATTCTCCATAATAGGTTGAGTTGGAGGGTAAATGGCGAGCTTTTGGATAGAGAGAACATTTGAGATGGTCATTTCTCCTTCTCTACAGCCAATAAATGCATTGGTTGTGGCTAGACAAGGTCTTCCCAAAATAACAGGATAGCCTCTGGCAGGATCCTTTGAATGAATGGAAAATAAATCTACTGGGTACTCCCATGAGGCTAACGCAACCATGACATCATCTAAAATCCCTTCAGGTATAACCCTAGTCTTATCTGATAATTCCAAAATGGTTGGGGTAGGCCGAAGAAGATGTTGTAACTATAATTGTTCCAAGGTAGTAGTGGTCATAACATTGATGACTACTCCTAGGTCTATGAGTGTGTTTCTGATGGAGACCTCATTAATGGTTATGGTCACTATGGGGTTTCCTGGATTCTCATATTTTTCTAGCTTTGGCTTCTCTGATATGTACTCAGAGAGTCCTCCTAGAAAATGTACTGTAGGAGGGTCCTTTAGCTTCCTAACTGGCTTCTTAATACACAGTTCTTTGAATACCTTACTATAGATTGGAATGTCTTTAATGGCTTGAAGTAGGGGAATTTTGACACAAATATTTTTCAATTCATTCAAAATGTCAAATTCTGGTCGGGTGGTAGGTTTATCGATTACCAATCAGTTTGGATAAGGAGGGACCTTCGTAATTTGTGAAGGTTCATTTTGGGGAAGCTTGGGTTCTTGATTCTTCGGGACAATAACATCTTCCCACCTACTATCATCCATGGGTTGTTTGGTGGTTTCTTCTTCTTCTTCTTCCTAGATGACTACTGAAGGTCTCTACCTATCTATAACTTTTCCTGGTCTCAATTGAATTTCCTGTAATGGAACAGGAGTAATAACATATGTCGGGAAGAGCTGCATCTCAACATTGTTAAGAGGTTGAGGGGGATTATTATTGGGGTTCGGCACTGGCTGTGCCAGTAATAGTGTCGGTCTTGGGGAGCTTTCATTTTGATATTGTAGCGTTTTTTGTTGTGGAATAGGAGGTAAAGGTGGTGGAACAAAACCTGGCAGAAGCTGCAAAGTGTTCGATGGGAACTAAGGATAAGGATGGTTAGACATAGGGATAGGTGGAGCTTGAGGGTTTCCTTGATTGTGTCCTCTTCTCCATCATTGAAGCCAAAGATTTTGGTACTAAGTAGACCAGTTCTGCCAACCTGGTGGGTTCCACTGTTGTTGTTATTGATAATAGGGTGGAACTTGGGATTGTAGATCTGGGTATGTGGGTTGGTTCCTAGGATGCCATGGCCTCCTAGGTGCATAAGAAGACTCCCCAGGATATCCACTCCTATAGATGGATAATAAACCAGGCAAGGATGGACATTTCTCATTTGAATGGTCTTCTGTACAGAAGCCACAAACTAAAATGTTATCTAATGGGCATTCCCTTGAGGAATGCTTCCTCCTGCACCTTGGGTAATATATGCTCATTGCTACATTTTCCTCCTCCTATTTCCTTTGATTTTAAGGGTGTCCAACTGGGAACCTATTGTGCTTAGGATGTATATCTTGTAGTTTTCTATAAGGTTCCCTATCTCTTCTCTTGTGATGCCACCTGAACTAACTGGTTTTAAGCTTCTATTGTAAGGGTCCCGAACATTCTTTCCTGTTTTGGCTCTACTCCTTGAGTAGTTTTTACACATTTCACATATCTCGAAAAATGGTTTATGAGAAATGTCACCTAATGCCATCAAGTTAAGCATCTCTAGATATTCTTCTGAAATTCCCTTAAGGAAAATATCCCTAATTGAATCCTATGGGAGGTCATGGTATTTTGACTTCTGGGAGATATAACCAAATATTTCCATATAGTCTTCAAGGGTCTCGTCTTCTAATTGTTGGATTTTAAAGATGTCATTACGAGACTCTTTGGTCTTGCAGTAGTCTTGGTACTTCTTAAGAAAGATGTCTTTCATGGATTCCCAAAACCTAATACTAGATTCTCCCAACCCCATGAACCATCTTAGTGCAGAGTCTTTGAGGGTGGCCGGAAAGAGTTTTAGTTTCTGGGCATCCTATACATAGTTGTATCTACTACACAGGATGTCAAATTCAAATAGGAAGGTGTCTAGATCTTCATTGTTTTTACCATAAAAGGTAGACAGTGTTGAGAGAGGAATATTCTTCATGTTGAAATTTGGGGTGGTGTCTAAAATCGAAAACCCAAAGGTAGTTTCGGTTTGGCTTCCAGTTTCTTCTTCCTCCCCGTGTCTTACATTGTTATGGTCTTCCTGATTATCCATATTGGCTTCATTTCCAAAAAGAGAGTATCTAGGTGGTTTTATATTTGAAGAGAACAAGGTTTCCCTTTGATAAAAAGGTCTTCCTTCTGATTGGATGTCTGGGGCTCTACTCGAGCCGATCGAGATTATTGGTGCCAAATTTTCTGTGTCAATTTGAGAGATAATTACATTGGCTGAACTACCAAACAAAATATTCACCTGTTCAGGGAATATGATATCTTCAAAATTAGGATTCCCCGGTGGTGGTGTAAAAGAAAAGGTTGTATTGTTTGGTTTTGTGGAAGGCTCGAGTGGTCTTGCCTCCTGTCCCAATATGTTTGAAGCATCAATTTATTCTTCTATAGTGCTCCCTGTGTTAGTCTTTTCAGATACTATTTTAGCTCTTTGGGTTGAGATAGCTCCTGTTTTTTGGTATCGGTCTGCAGATTTTATAAGCATAACGTTCCTTCCCCCAAAGATATCGGAAGGAACCTTGGTTGAAAGGTCTGATTTAGATTTAATGTATCTACCTTGTGGGTCTCAAGGTCTATTCATGAAAGAAAACAAAAAGGAAAAGGAAAAATTACCATTGGGTTTGGGGGAGCCTGAAATAGCAGATGCGCAGCTTTTTACCTCTCATCTTAAAGTTCCCCCTCTACCAATCTAATGCTAAGTTGTAGGAATGATATATTTCCTAACTACTTCTTACCTTGAGACAACTCCCCGGCAACGACGCCAAAAATGATGGGTGTTATATATGCACTAAAAACACAGTAAGAACCCTCAATTAAATTGTCAACCTAGGGTAAGTAAACTTAGAGTTGTAGAAAAATATATGCCAAAGGTAGAAGGGCTGGTAGGAGTATAGTCTAACTAATGAAGGCAGCTATCTAAGGCTACTCAAGCAAACCCTACTAAGCAATTTGAAACTAGGTAACCTAAGTACTTTTGGGCCAAGGGTTGATGGATAGTCCTAAGAAAGAAATTAAAAACCCTATGTAAAGCAAACTAGTTCAACAATAAGCAATAAGCAAACTATAACAATGAGCAACTAACAAAAGAAAACTATTTTAACTTGCCAACCTATATTCAATGAGTAACTACCCTATGAAAGAAAATACATAAACAAGCAAGCAAAGACACCTAACTAACCAACTAAAGAAAATAAACAAGTAAGCAAAGACACCTAACTAACATACTAAAGAAAATGAACAAGTAAGTAAATACATCTAACTACTGCAAGCAATCAAACTAAAACTTCTCATTGAACAACTATCTAGCCTAAGAGGCAAGTGGACTAAATGCTTAATGCAGAACTATTTATAATGCATGAAAGGAAATATATTTTATTGAAAGAAAGAAGAACTACCATTTAATGCTTAATCTATAATGAGCAAACTACTATCTAATCTATCAAAGACTACAACAACAACAAAACTACCTTTTAAAACTATGAAAGCAAGAAACTATCTCTTCTAATCTACAAAAGCAAGAAACTATCTTTAATCTATGAAACACTCAAATATAATGCTGGTGGTTGTGTGAATGTCTTCGATGTCGGATAATATCTCGGTGGCACTTGACAACAAAGGAAAATTCCAACGGTATAAGCTCAACACTAATCTCAATGGCAAATTGAAAGGTATGAATTAAACAATCCAAGG
>JASDQU010375221.1:181085-196370 GCA_032191745.1 Picea mariana
TGGGTTCATCCTTCTCTGGGGTTGCCTAACAGGTGTTACCTCCCCCTAGGTGCATATATGATGGATGCATGTGTCAAGGTGTATAGCCTTCATGGCAGTGTATTCCTAGGAAAATTCTCCTGATTGGTTTTTAAGGATATCTACTAACTGTTTCTGTTGGTCTGTATCTAGCCCATAGTTTATATGTAAAAAAATTTCTAGACTAATCTCCTAGGGCACAGTATAAGACATGGAAGACTCATCTATCTCAAAAATAAAAGATGTCGAAGACAAAATGGATGGATCCAATTGTTCTTGAAATTCTTTGCCAAACATGTACTGTGGAAAATCCACACATGTGATAGCATAAATGAACTGGTTTAGCACATTTTTTGTTGTGTGCTCCTGAAGTGCCCATGCATGGTCACTTGGCAATATGGGTTCTTCCCGGTCCTTTTTCTCGTATGGAAATTCAATCCACCATAGATTCTCCATAATAGGTTGAGTTGGAGGGTAAATGGCGAGCTTTTGGATAGAGAGAACATTTGAGATGGTCATTTCTCCTTCTCTACAGCCAATAAATGCATTGGTTGTGGCTAGACAAGGTCTTCCCAAAATAACAGGATAGCCTCTGGCAGGATCCTTTGAATGAATGGAAAATAAATCTACTGGGTACTCCCATGAGGCTAACGCAACCATGACATCATCTAAAATCCCTTCAGGTATAACCCTAGTCTTATCTGATAATTCCAAAATGGTTGGGGTAGGCCGAAGAAGATGTTGTAACTATAATTGTTCCAAGGTAGTAGTGGTCATAACATTGATGACTACTCCTAGGTCTATGAGTGTGTTTCTGATGGAGACCTCATTAATGGTTATGGTCACTATGGGGTTTCCTGGATTCTCATATTTTTCTAGCTTTGGCTTCTCTGATATGTACTCAGAGAGTCCTCCTAGAAAATGTACTGTAGGAGGGTCCTTTAGCTTCCTAACTGGCTTCTTAATACACAGTTCTTTGAATACCTTACTATAGATTGGAATGTCTTTAATGGCTTGAAGTAGGGGAATTTTGACACAAATATTTTTCAATTCATTCAAAATGTCAAATTCTGGTCGGGTGGTAGGTTTATCGATTACCAATCAGTTTGGATAAGGAGGGACCTTCGTAATTTGTGAAGGTTCATTTTGGGGAAGCTTGGGTTCTTGATTCTTCGGGACAATAACATCTTCCCACCTACTATCATCCATGGGTTGTTTGGTGGTTTCTTCTTCTTCTTCTTCCTAGATGACTACTGAAGGTCTCTACCTATCTATAACTTTTCCTGGTCTCAATTGAATTTCCTGTAATGGAACAGGAGTAATAACATATGTCGGGAAGAGCTGCATCTCAACATTGTTAAGAGGTTGAGGGGGATTATTATTGGGGTTCGGCACTGGCTGTGCCAGTAATAGTGTCGGTCTTGGGGAGCTTTCATTTTGATATTGTAGCGTTTTTTGTTGTGGAATAGGAGGTAAAGGTGGTGGAACAAAACCTGGCAGAAGCTGCAAAGTGTTCGATGGGAACTAAGGATAAGGATGGTTAGACATAGGGATAGGTGGAGCTTGAGGGTTTCCTTGATTGTGTCCTCTTCTCCATCATTGAAGCCAAAGATTTTGGTACTAAGTAGACCAGTTCTGCCAACCTGGTGGGTTCCACTGTTGTTGTTATTGATAATAGGGTGGAACTTGGGATTGTAGATCTGGGTATGTGGGTTGGTTCCTAGGATGCCATGGCCTCCTAGGTGCATAAGAAGACTCCCCAGGATATCCACTCCTATAGATGGATAATAAACCAGGCAAGGATGGACATTTCTCATTTGAATGGTCTTCTGTACAGAAGCCACAAACTAAAATGTTATCTAATGGGCATTCCCTTGAGGAATGCTTCCTCCTGCACCTTGGGTAATATATGCTCATTGCTACATTTTCCTCCTCCTATTTCCTTTGATTTTAAGGGTGTCCAACTGGGAACCTATTGTGCTTAGGATGTATATCTTGTAGTTTTCTATAAGGTTCCCTATCTCTTCTCTTGTGATGCCACCTGAACTAACTGGTTTTAAGCTTCTATTGTAAGGGTCCCGAACATTCTTTCCTGTTTTGGCTCTACTCCTTGAGTAGTTTTTACACATTTCACATATCTCGAAAAATGGTTTATGAGAAATGTCACCTAATGCCATCAAGTTAAGCATCTCTAGATATTCTTCTGAAATTCCCTTAAGGAAAATATCCCTAATTGAATCCTATGGGAGGTCATGGTATTTTGACTTCTGGGAGATATAACCAAATATTTCCATATAGTCTTCAAGGGTCTCGTCTTCTAATTGTTGGATTTTAAAGATGTCATTACGAGACTCTTTGGTCTTGCAGTAGTCTTGGTACTTCTTAAGAAAGATGTCTTTCATGGATTCCCAAAACCTAATACTAGATTCTCCCAACCCCATGAACCATCTTAGTGCAGAGTCTTTGAGGGTGGCCGGAAAGAGTTTTAGTTTCTGGGCATCCTATACATAGTTGTATCTACTACACAGGATGTCAAATTCAAATAGGAAGGTGTCTAGATCTTCATTGTTTTTACCATAAAAGGTAGACAGTGTTGAGAGAGGAATATTCTTCATGTTGAAATTTGGGGTGGTGTCTAAAATCGAAAACCCAAAGGTAGTTTCGGTTTGGCTTCCAGTTTCTTCTTCCTCCCCGTGTCTTACATTGTTATGGTCTTCCTGATTATCCATATTGGCTTCATTTCCAAAAAGAGAGTATCTAGGTGGTTTTATATTTGAAGAGAACAAGGTTTCCCTTTGATAAAAAGGTCTTCCTTCTGATTGGATGTCTGGGGCTCTACTCGAGCCGATCGAGATTATTGGTGCCAAATTTTCTGTGTCAATTTGAGAGATAATTACATTGGCTGAACTACCAAACAAAATATTCACCTGTTCAGGGAATATGATATCTTCAAAATTAGGATTCCCCGGTGGTGGTGTAAAAGAAAAGGTTGTATTGTTTGGTTTTGTGGAAGGCTCGAGTGGTCTTGCCTCCTGTCCCAATATGTTTGAAGCATCAATTTATTCTTCTATAGTGCTCCCTGTGTTAGTCTTTTCAGATACTATTTTAGCTCTTTGGGTTGAGATAGCTCCTGTTTTTTGGTATCGGTCTGCAGATTTTATAAGCATAACGTTCCTTCCCCCAAAGATATCGGAAGGAACCTTGGTTGAAAGGTCTGATTTAGATTTAATGTATCTACCTTGTGGGTCTCAAGGTCTATTCATGAAAGAAAACAAAAAGGAAAAGGAAAAATTACCATTGGGTTTGGGGGAGCCTGAAATAGCAGATGCGCAGCTTTTTACCTCTCATCTTAAAGTTCCCCCTCTACCAATCTAATGCTAAGTTGTAGGAATGATATATTTCCTAACTACTTCTTACCTTGAGACAACTCCCCGGCAACGACGCCAAAAATGATGGGTGTTATATATGCACTAAAAACACAGTAAGAACCCTCAATTAAATTGTCAACCTAGGGTAAGTAAACTTAGAGTTGTAGAAAAATATATGCCAAAGGTAGAAGGGCTGGTAGGAGTATAGTCTAACTAATGAAGGCAGCTATCTAAGGCTACTCAAGCAAACCCTACTAAGCAATTTGAAACTAGGTAACCTAAGTACTTTTGGGCCAAGGGTTGATGGATAGTCCTAAGAAAGAAATTAAAAACCCTATGTAAAGCAAACTAGTTCAACAATAAGCAATAAGCAAACTATAACAATGAGCAACTAACAAAAGAAAACTATTTTAACTTGCCAACCTATATTCAATGAGTAACTACCCTATGAAAGAAAATACATAAACAAGCAAGCAAAGACACCTAACTAACCAACTAAAGAAAATAAACAAGTAAGCAAAGACACCTAACTAACATACTAAAGAAAATGAACAAGTAAGTAAATACATCTAACTACTGCAAGCAATCAAACTAAAACTTCTCATTGAACAACTATCTAGCCTAAGAGGCAAGTGGACTAAATGCTTAATGCAGAACTATTTATAATGCATGAAAGGAAATATATTTTATTGAAAGAAAGAAGAACTACCATTTAATGCTTAATCTATAATGAGCAAACTACTATCTAATCTATCAAAGACTACAACAACAACAAAACTACCTTTTAAAACTATGAAAGCAAGAAACTATCTCTTCTAATCTACAAAAGCAAGAAACTATCTTTAATCTATGAAACACTCAAATATAATGCTGGTGGTTGTGTGAATGTCTTCGATGTCGGATAATATCTCGGTGGCACTTGACAACAAAGGAAAATTCCAACGGTATAAGCTCAACACTAATCTCAATGGCAAATTGAAAGGTATGAATTAAACAATCCAAGGAGAGTTTAGCCATGACAAAAATAATGTTACATACCCTGTATATTCATGTATAAACCATCAACAACATAACGAGATCATCATTAGATTCCTATACTACGTAAGAAAAACTAGATTCAACCATTAACTAAGAAATGTAATTACATTTTAATTCTAGGAAAGGAAATTGTGTAAACGAAACTATGCTATGTCTATTCTAACCATTCAAACTGCAATAAAGAAATGACTAAAAACAAAAATTAAACTGTGATATTGAAAAGTAAATTAACAATCAACAACTAATTAAATGAGATATATATAAAATTGAAATAAGCAAGCTATAATAAAAAAATGGAATTAACTCTATCCATCCATCAATCCTTGTCAAAGAAAACCCAAATCAAACTCTGTTCTATTCTAATTAAACTCGGTTTTAAACTTTAACGATAAAATCATAAATCAAGCACAATCTAACATCTAGTTGCATATGGGGTTAGTATAGAGACTTTCAAGTCTATTCCAAATCTACAAAATCAATGCATGTTAACACATCTCATCATTCTAACCTGCAAAAGAGAAGCAAAACAATTAAGCTACAAAAAACTAATCAACACAATAAAATTATGCATGTACAGGAAAATAAAGAGAGCAATTAAATTATGGAATGCATGAACAACACACTGATAGTCACCAGACTGCTGGTGATCCCCCCAGCAAGTCGTGGTCACTCTCTAAAATCACACCACGAACTCAACAAATTGAATTCACCATAAAAATCCAAAAGCGTAGTTCTGGCATAATTTGGCAATGTAAAAACTCAAAACAGAGTAAAAACGTATTTGTTCCTATCACATTGATGTATCTGATGATTAACTTATGTCTGACCATCCTAGTGGTATTTATAAGCTTACAAACCAAGTGTTCGACCACGGGAGGGTCGAACCACTTATAAATTTGGCAAATTGCAATAAATGATGCCCTAACTGATAAAATAGAGCGAGCCAATAATCACCCTCTTGAACAACTGAAACTGAGTTGTCGGGAGCTCAGTAGTTGGAGGAGGCAAGGTAAACAAAACCCACGTGCCTGATTTGCCCATTACTGGCCGCCAATGCCATAATCGCCAAGTCACCTTCCATTTTTGTGCAATACGAAGTGTTGGACATAGTGTCGGATCGAGTGTCRGAACGAGTGCTGGAATGAGTGCCAGATCAAGTGTCGGAACTAGAAGCGTAGTGCATTTTTGCCCTGTAACAACARAAAAACATGAATTAGCTCTTGGAAATCATAAAACATGATGAATTATACTTGATACAATCATTAAACATGAATTATACATACCTTATGTCGATCATACSATTTTATCATAAAATTCTTCAAAAAGATCCTTCAAAAGATGAAAAATGCATWTGTACATGCGGCAAAATTGTATAATAACCATCATGAAAGTKATCATATCTCGGGCCCAACAATGTCCGATAGAGACCCAAAGTTTACCTCAAAKTTTTGGAAGGGTTTATTCAAAGGGTTCAAAACAAATCTGAACTTCAACACAACTTATCACCCATAGTCTGATGGGAAAATAGAGAGAGTGAACCAAGTGATAGAGGATATGCTAAGGATGTATGTGATAGACAAACCATCTAAATGAGAATATTATATACACTTGGTGGAATTTTCCTACAAAAATGGGTCTCAAGCATCACTGAAGATGAGCCCATTTGAGGCACTGTATGGCAGAAAGTGAAACACACCATTAAGTTGGGACAACCCAGCTGATAGAGTTTCTCGAAGAAATGGAAGAGCAAATGTTGAAGATTTAACAGAATTTAAAGGTTTCCCAAGACAGGCAAAAAAGCTATGCTGACAAGAATAGAACTCAGAAGGAATTTAAAGTGGGTGATCATGTATTCTTGAAGGTGAAGGCCAATAGAAGTTCCTTGAAGTTGGGAAATTGTTCCAAGTTGGAATCCAAATATTGTGGGTTGTTTGAAATCCTAGAGAGGATTGGACCAGTAGCTTACATGCTTGCATTCCTTGCATCTATGTATATACATAATGTATTCCATGTATCATTTCTTAAGAAATATATACCTGATGCTAATCATGTTATTGATTGGAATGTGATTTAGGTGGACCAAGAAAGCATTTTTCAAGTGCATCGGGTACACATTTTGGACCAAAAAATCAAATAGCTTAGGAATCGACCCATAGGGCTTGTAAAGGTCCAATGGACCTGGTACATTCTTGAGGATGCAACCTGGGAGGATGAAGATGCTATGTGGGGAGAATACCCACATATTTTTGAATATTTTGAAAATCTTGTTGATGTGATGTAAATGAATTGCATTGAGGACAATGCAAAAATAAGGGGAGGGGATTGTAATACCCAAAGGTCGAGCCCTTGTTGAATTGTAATGATGCTTATAGGCTAGTGAGATAAGTAATTATAAGTTGGTAGGCTTATGTGTTTATTATTCCGAAGAGCCTAGATGTTAAGGCCAATGAGTCTGATTTTCTTATATGTGATTATGCATATTATTAATCAAAATACATCAATGTGTGTAGTCTGACCATGAAGAAAGAGTTAAGGGGGACTAAGATCCACTAGGTAGGGAAAGGGATGGGATTGAGAGGCTATGATAAGGGGCTGGGCTTGAGGTCTTAACCCAAGTGAATATTATAATGTATTTCTTGAAAATACTAAAGTTGGGAAATATACCCAGTTATCCTAAGTTCCTTTGGGAAGAGGAACAAACTCCAAGTGGAGAGGAACAAGCTCCTGGAGATCCAAGTGTCACCTAGAATGAATGGAGTTTTATGTGGGATTTTCCACCATTGTGGGGGTTCGCTCTCACCATTCTGGCACTCACGAGTTCTCTCACCATTCTCGTTCTCAGCTTTCTGACCAATCTGGCCATCTTTCCTCACAAGTCCACTCATGATTATTTCCATCCCTTGTCTTTTTCATGCACACACTAAACAAGAATGCAACAAGATCCATTTCTTCCATTGTTGAACCTCTTCCATTGTGAACCTTTATAATTGTTGAGTCGTTCTTTGCCTTAGCCAATTTTGCATACTATGTTTTGAAGAGGCAGGTTTTCAGGCCTGTGGTTGAAGAAGCAGGTTGTCAAACCTATGAGAAACTCTCTCCAGGTGAGAGAGTTTGTTGGGGAAGTGATTTCTCTTGGAGGGATTCCAACAACAACTACAGAGATCTTAGAATTCCTGATTTGCCTTGTTGCTGAGGCCCTGGAAGGGAAGTGGAGCAATCAATGGACTGTGGAAAAGTGAAGGTGCATATTCCCTAGGTGGGACAGTCATGTGGGGAATGAGAATCTGTGAGCAATGCACATAAGTAGGATTCTTGGAGAGAATCATTCTTGTTGCATTGTGTAGCTTCCCATAGCCTCATCCTAGCCTAGGATTCCTTTGCCCTAGTGGAGTTTAGTCCTAGATTGGGGGTGACCCATTGCTGATAGATTGGAGCAGCATGGTCTAAGGCTAGGAGGTTCGTGGAAGGTCTGCACGCAACTGTTATTCTTCTCATAAAAATATAAGTACCAAATCTATGGTAATTTTACATGCTATGTTTAAATGTTGTGTTTAGGTACATGTATGAATGTTATTAGAATTGCCTGTATATATTGCATGTATGTGTTTATTTTCGCTTCTACATGAATATGTGTATGAACAGAATGTTTTTGTCTATTTAAATTTGCATTAGATGTGTGTGTGTGTGTGTGTGTGTGTGTGTGTGTGTGTGTGTGTGTGTGTGTGTGTGTGTGTGTCAGAGCATGGTAGTTTCAAGTAGCATGACCATCTTGTGTGGCTGGGTGTGTTACAACTGGTTTTTAGAACAGTTTTGTTTTGAGTTAGTGGCATGTCCTCGACAAGGATGGTTAGGGGACGTTACAAAAGTATTAGTAAAATATAGCACTACTAATACTGGAGTAGTGCACATGGCATCCTTTAAATATGATAAGTCTTGCTTGAATTCCCTACTCCATACAAATGAAATATTTTTTAGCAATGATGTTAAGGGAGCAACAATGTTTCCATAATTTTTGGAAAACTTCCTGTAGTAGAGGGTGAGTCCTCAGAACCCACATAATATATTTAACATATTGGTTTGGGGCCAATCTTACATAGCCACCACTTTATTGATATCTACTTGTACTCCATCCCAACTGACAAATTGATCCAATTATTCAACCTTTGAAACCCCAAAAGAACATTTGGAGCATTTTGAGAAGAGTTGGTGGTCCCGCAGAAGTTGCAAGACTATATCAACATGCATTATGTGGGAATCCTAGGTTTTGTTGTAGAATATCATCGAAGAAAACCATCACAAAACTACATAGAAAGGGTTGAAAATTTTTGTTCATGAGGCTCTAGAAGGTGGATGAAGCATTGCAAAGGCCAAAAGGCACCACTAAACACCCATAATCACCATCATGTGTGTGCAAGGTTGTCCTAGGGATGTATGTGTCTTTCATCTGTATTTGGTGGTATAAAAAACGAAGGTCTAGTTTAGTGAAAACTTGGCTCCATGAAGTTCACCTAAGATACCATCAATCACTAGGATAGATAATTTTCCTTTGATGGTTAACTTATTTAGAACTTATAAAATAGAACACCTACTCCAATTACCTTCCTTCTTTAACACCATGACCACTGGTGATGAGTAAGGGATATTAATGGGACATAAGAATCCATCCTCCAACAATTCATGAATAATATTTTTTATTCTTTTATTTTGTGCAAAAGGATCCCTATAAGGATGTATATTGGGTGTTAGACTAATGGGAATGATCGAAATATATAGGTCATGATCCCCCCATGAAGGTGGTAAAACTTTGGGTGCTTCAAATACATGTTTATGTTTAAAGAGGACCAACTATAAATTAAGGTGAAACTGTTATCGAGGGACGTCCACTACTTGTATATCATTGAACTATGCAATAATGCTTGAGTGAACTTTCTTCAGTAACTTCTCCATGTGATGAGAGGTGATGATTTTAGGGGAACTAGATGTAATCCCTTTGAGGGTATGTTTTTGCCCTTCCTTAGTGAATCTCATGTATAAATCCTTGAAATCCAATGTGACAAGTCCCAAGGTGCATAACCATTATGCCCTAAGAACTACTTTGCAACCAATCATTTCAATAGAAAACATGTGATTTTTGAGATGATACTCACCCATTTGGAGTGTCATATTTTCACATTTTCCACCACATTTCATCATACCACCATTGACTATCATAATTTGAAAATTAGGTATAGGAAAAACATAACAATGGATTTCTCCGTCACTCTCCTATGAATAAATTTATGGGTTTTATAACTATCAATCGAGACAATCACTTTCTAGTGCTTGATGTAACCAATCAACTTCAATGTTTGGGGTGCTAAGAAACTTGATAAGGCATGGAGAGAAATTTTGGGTTCCTTGAAAGTAGCTTGCAAGGTGTTTTTCTTATTCACGGGAGGGGTGGAATCATCCAAATTTGGTTTAAGAGTGTATTTAGATGATATGTATTATGAGTGTTCTTGTGGGAACACATGCATTTGAGATAATTTATGTTCTTTATGTCGACTCTTTGAAATATCTCTCATCACAATTATAGCAAATCCAAAAGTGTTTGAAGTCTACCATGTCTTCCTAAGATAACTTGTGGATTCTCACTAGTTGAGAGTTGGATAGGATAGGGGTAGTTGGTTTTGACATTAATCTCCATCTTAGATTCTTAATCTCTTTCACAAGATTCCAACCATTTTTGGGGGAATTGTGTCATGTTATGTGCTCTAATTTCCTCCTTGAGACCTATAATGAAGCATTCTTTAAAAAATGAATCAAGGAGACCCTCTATGCATATTTCCAATTGCTTAAAGAAAAAAATATCGTTAATAACTATGCCTATTTAGCACGATTTAGTGATTTGTCCCAACTATTGAGTGTCATGTTCAATACGAGCATAAATGACCTACGCAAACTAAGTCCAAGAGACATAGCCTCCATAATATTTCTTATACCATTTCCACCACTACCAACAATATGAATCCAAATATAAGACCCCCACTTTTAGTATTTGTACAACATCGGTAATCCCAAGGAGAGAGAAACATTGTTCCATTTGAGTAATCCAACTTGAGGGATAAAAACCATAAAAGATGTTCATGTCTACCATTAGAAATTAGTGCCACAAATTGTGATCTTGAAAGTGTGGATGGCGATTATCTCATATGAGCATGTGAGTGGCTTGCACCTCATTTTCTAGGGATTCCTCCTTAGTTGGATAAATGTGTGTATTTGATAGTAGGGTACCCAAACAAGAAAATAGAAATTTCAACACTTGACGTTGTTTGTTTTCCATGTTGTGAGTATGGACCATGAGACCACCTAATAATTTTTCGAAGGTTTATTCCCAATTAATCTCACTACAATCAGTGGCTTGAAAGGAGTATTTTTAGATATACCAAAAACCCTATACTATTGGTCCACACAAAAAGGGTGACCAAATAAATAGACCCACATGATCAACATGATGCAAGGAATCTTCTGAGATAGGCACTCCACAATGGTGTTGACAAAACAAGTAGGTGAGAATCTTACTCCCTTTTGAATACAAATGCATGGACATAATTTACAAAATCCTTCTAGATGCAAAGATGTATGAATTTCATTGGTTGACTATAGAGGCTAGAGTTTGTAGGGTCCTAATGATATTGAAGGGTTTCCAATAATAGTACTCAGTCAAATATTTCACAACACCAGCTAAGGAGGATAGACCATACCCGTAGTCGTACTACCCAATACCTTGGTACATGAGAGTGGTTTCCTTGAGTGTTGTTCTTAGTCTACTATAGCAATAGGAAAATCATAATTTTATGTAAGGTTGGTTTCATGTACACCTAAATGGATTCCAATATATGTGAGGGTACATGGAAGACAATTATATATATAGGTGTTATCTAATACAATACTGCTCGAAGGGGACCAACAAAGATTACAAGGGTGTCTAACCAAGTGACACAAGTTTTATTTTATGCATGCATTCTTCCCCAAATGTAGTTTTACCCATCGAATGATAGATCTCTATATTATTTAAAGATGTTGGAACACATCCATGGCTTAAAATATCTATTAAAATCTAGAGGCGTGTTGGCTCAAGAAAGAACTTTGATACCACTTGTAGTGTTTCTTAACCTTCAGAATTGAAGCATAACTAGGTATACATGGAATATAATTGTAGAAGACTAGATACAAGAGACAAATAATATTAAATATTTGAAATATATCCATGTGTTATGGTAAGTCATAAAAAATAAAGTAACACGCACTTGCATCTTAAGGTGGGGCGACCTTTCACCAAGAAAAGCTCCAAATACAACAATAATTGAAAACACATTCCGTGCCCTCCTATTCTCTTTAAATATATTCTTAATAGTAAAACCCTAACTACTTGTGGTCCCATCATTAAAGGGTACCATCTACCAAGTGGGCCTTATAAAGTGGATTTTTTTACATTAAATCAGTATTATCTAATGGGCCTTATTCAAAGAGAATGGCCACATACATCAATTGACTAACTCCTAGGTAACCTGAAGTTAGGAGGTTAGGGTGGGACCCTAACATAAGACACAAATATTTTATATATGAAGAAATGTGTTTGATATTTTATAATTGATTTTCTAAGTTATCAAAAATATTTAACTCATGTAATTATAACAATTATAACATTAAAGAAACACATCTTAATAACAACTAAAAAGGTTAAAGAAACCCATCTTAAGAAGGTTATGGACATTAACTATTAATAATAACTTTTTAAAATAAGAACGAAAACTTCAAACCCATTTAAAGGGGATAATGATAGAAAAACATTTTCTTCATTAATTTCTTTCTTGAAATTAAAATTTTATTTATTTTAATGAGTTTGATGTAATTAGCCATAAAAAAAAACAATTTTACGATTAAGATTCCAACATGGATTATATACCATTGATGGTATTAGTTAAGCATTCATTTATGTGATTAGGATGTTGGATAAGATTCCATACACTTCATTTTCATTAAGTCAAATATATAATAAAAAAATTAGGGAATAATGATAAGGTCCACTTTAACCTACAAGCCATCTAATTTAGCACATTAAACATTAACATTAGCCATGAGAATGATGATAAGGTTCTCTTTAACCTAAGTTCTCTTGTTGCAATAAAACATTTAACACATAATGTTTAATGCAAAATATCTTTAGTATATCATGTTAAGTATGTATCAAACACATCTTGATTATTTTAAATGCCTATGCACATAAAATATGAGTGTACTTGAACCACTTCTTACTAGGTGCTATTGCCAAAAAAAAAACCAAAGATGCATGTACACATAATAACCCTTTTATTAGTTGAGTGTCTAAAAACAAATACATGTGAAGCGATGTTTTGTTTTCTAATTTAATGCTCATGATAATGCATCAAGGTTTAACTTTGGAGTGATTGTCATAATAGTTTTACTTTCCATTTATTTCACGTTAAATAATAAAGCATTCATCATTAATATCACTTTGGTGAATTTCCATTCAATGAAATTACTTCTTGTGATTTAGTCTAGGGAGTTATTTTAACATTTTCCCTCATTGTTAAGGTAAATTTGAAGGGGAAGTTTTACATATCTCTTTAATGTGTTGGAGTTGGAATTCACTGCATGTTAATTGTGGGCATGGAAATTAAAAAATGACACATTGAAGAGATAAGGAAGAATAAGTTTTGTATTAGGGATAATGAATTTAATGTAATTTTTTTAGTGTATGTGTGTTTTATATTTTAATTTTCATGTGTCTTTTCCAAGTTGTGCATGTTAATAATTGTTAATAATTGTCTCTTAATTTGACATAATAATGGGTTGCAATGGTAGATGGAAGACATGTCGTTTGTCATCAGAATCTTAATTACAAAAGTATTGAACATTAAATTAATGATATTAGTAAACACGATGCATTTAGTGTGTTCAAAAATTTATTATAAACATGTAATATTATTTTTTTTCCAATAGTACACATGAAACTAACCACTTTATAAAACAAATGTTGAATTAAGCAATACATTTACAGTAATTCGATTGAAAATATAAATCTACAATTACTCAATGATATTTTTCTTACACCCCAAGGGGGTGTTTAAAGGTAGTCCCAATCCAAGATGTCTTTGATGGCATCGATTTCTCAATTCATTGATACATCCCCTACAATGAGAAAAATACAATAGAAGAGTAGTTAAAATCATTATATCAACGAAGTTAAAATCAATTAAGAGTAATGTAATAATTCACTCATCAAATAGGAAGAGGAGTTGGGATCCATGATTTTCTAAGACTACGAGTCACCCCAATCCAAAGGCTTGGGAGATGATGAGTTGTATTTTTCAATGCATGATATGCATATCCTGAGTGTTTTTGTGAATTTTACTATATGCATTTGTTATGTAAAGACTCAAGTTTAAAGCATGTGTAGTCTCTCAAAATTCTAATGTATATTAGTTGTGAGTTTTTAATATATATTAGTTACAAGTTCACCAAATTGTGAGTGATTATTGTGACAATTTGAGTACTTATTATTAGACTAAAGGTATTTTCCTATTGCTGTCCTTACCACATTTCCTATTAGCCATCATAACCTTACAATATCTTATACATTTCCCCGTCCATCATCATCACTTTAAACAAACTCAAAGATGACCCCTACAATGACATATATGCCTAAATTTCTTGCAGTCTATTCCCTCTACCTTGAATTTATGAATAAATTTATAACTTCAAACAAAGTTTTGAAAGTATTTTATAAGAAACAGATGCGCTTAATTCACATTTACCACACAAGTGTGTGTATATCATAAAAGATTCTATTTGCTAATTTATGATACACACCAACAATAAATCTCCACAAAATCCTCAACAAATGAAAACCTCTACAGAGTTTTAATTGTGGAGATTTGAACTTATATTTTCATTGTGAACTATTTATTTGGTGTGTTTAGGTCCACACATTGTACTAGTGTGCTTAAGTATGTCATGTGCACCAAAATATGAGCTAAAAAAATAAAATTGCATGCACTTATCATCAATGCATTGAAATATCAAGCAAAAAAATGAGTAGGAAAATCATTTTGTAAAAGCAAGTTCATAAAATAAAACCCTAGTCCATATTCCTTTCTTTTTCCGAAAGTTAGAGGGGAGACTTATGCAAGTGAATTTACCAAGGAAGACTTTTGAGTGGATAGATTTTTATGAAGAGGCAAGTTATGCAAGGGAAGAGGAATAATTTAAGGTATGCAACTTCATTCAATTCATTTAAAATTTACCCTCTATTGATTCAAAAAATTCCATTGATTTTTTATTTATTCCTATTTGTATTTATAGTGCATTTTCAAGAAAATAAAAGGGTTTTTGAGTTACCTTTAGTGTTCCAAACCCTATTTTTCTTATTGCTTCTCTTTTCTTTATGTTGTTGCAAACTCCAACAATGGGACATTTTTTTAAGTAATGAATATTTATTGGTTGTGTACTTGTATATGGGACTTTCAATATCTGTTGGAATGAAACCACTCATTGCATTGGATCCCAAACCTTGTCAAGGTCAAGTTAAAAAAAAAAAAAAAAAATTGCTATCTATGGTGCATGTTACACCTCAGATTAACTTCAATGCACCTCATATGACCTAACATATGATTATATTTTTTCCTTTATTAATGATGTTACAACTTAGAGTACCATGATTAGATGTGGCACCATGATGTTTTTACTATTTCCTCATGATCAGCCGAAAGTGTGACCATTTTGTACTCATGTATTGTAATGGACCATGCTTAAATGATCTATGTAAAAGTGTTTCTACCTAGGTGGTAGATCTAGA
>JASDQU010375221.1:196420-207433 GCA_032191745.1 Picea mariana
TAGAGGGGAGACTTATGCAAGTGAATTTACCAAGGAAGACTTTTGAGTGGATAGATTTTTATGAAGAGGCAAGTTATGCAAGGGAAGAGGAATAATTTAAGGTATGCAACTTCATTCAATTCATTTAAAATTTACCCTCTATTGATTCAAAAAATTCCATTGATTTTTTATTTATCCCTATTTGTATTTATAGTGCATTTTCAAGAAAATAAAAGGGTTTTTGAGTTACCTTTAGTGTTCCAAACCCTATTTTTCTTATTGCTTCTCTTTTCTTTATGTTGTTGCAAACTCCAACAATGGGACATTTTTTTAAGTAATGAAAATTTATTGGTTGTGTAATTGTATATGGGACTTTCAATATCTGTTGGAATGAAACCACTCATTGCATTGGATCCCAAACCTTGTCAAGGTCAAGTTAAAAAAAAAAAAAAATTGCTATCTATGGTGCATGTTACACCTCAGATTAACTTCAATGCACCTCATATGACCTAACATATGATTATATTTGTTCCTTTATTAATGATGTTACAACTTAGAGTACCATGATTAGATGTGGCACCATGATGTTTTTACTATTTCCTCATGATCAGCCGAAAGTGTGACCATTTTGTACTCATGTATTGTAATGGACCATGCTTAAATGATCTATGTAAAAGTGTTTCTACCTAGGTGGTAGATCTAGACCCTTTTTGTTTGGTCATGGACCATCCTGCTAGTCCCCATTTCATGATAATACTTTCTCTTATGGCTTAGTTGACTATCCATTGGATGTAATTAATTTTATCCCAAGTATCCATACATGGTCTGGGTAAGTACATGAAGGTTTTGGGATGGATCTACTAGGACACATGACCTAGAGAACCTTTTGTATTTTTCACTTTACTCTATGTAAAAGTGTTGCTCATGTTTTAAAGGATAACATACCTATGGGAGCACACTTATATTATGCCTAGGAATGGATCCCATTTATGTATTTCTCACAATTTGGCCATGGAATCTTGCATATGACTATATGGTTTCTCATGCAAAGAAATATTTCTCAAAGAAGTGTCATAGATCTTGAGGTAGTTCTACCTTGGGGATATTTCTACATGCATGGGTCTCCTCTTGACATGATACATCCTATATCCTTGAGATATCTCTTCATTCATCCATTTATAGGAATCTTTTCACTTTATTTGAGAGCCGAGCCCTTTGGAGGATCATTCTACTAGCCATTTTGGCACATGTGGACACCTTTTGACTTAAAGAGAGTCCTTCTATAGTTTGTTGAGGTTTCTTTCATTATGTGAGGATGTTATTTCACCTTGGAGACTTCATATGTGGATTTTGGAGCTTATTTGGAGGAGTCATCCTCTCTTTCAGACCTCATGTACCCCACACGTGTGACCATTCCATGATTTGAGGCAAGATGTTGGCATCTTGTTGGACGTTTCTTCATTGGAGGAACATCTTACCATGTATTGAGGGTCTCTTCTTGTACTTGGGAGAGACATTGAGGATTTTTGGACCCTAGTCAACCTCCTTTATTGGAAAACCCTCTCTCAGAGGAATTATTGTACATGTGGTACATCTTCATTGCATTTTGACTTAGTCTCCTTTAGTTAGTTGGAAGACAAGTCATTTTTGTAGTTCTCCTAGGCTAGATCTAAGTAGATGGAAAATAATATTGATTGAGAAGTATGATGAAGCCTACTTTATAAATAAAGGCTCCTCCTCTCATTTCAATTTTTTGTTGTGGTTGGCTACTTCTTTGAGAACACAATTTGGTTGAATATATACCTACTGAAGTGTTGATGTCAATTCTTAGAGCTCTTTTGTCTTGATTTATTTTGGTGCATTACAGATTTTTTGTGTTTGCTCAAGACTACTAGAAGATTTCAAGATCAATCCATTTGAAGGTTATGGCTACCACTTGGAGGGAAGGCATTTTAGGGTTAACCATTTCCTTTTTCCTTTGTTAGTTTGTTAAGTKCTCAATTCCTTGATTTGTTTTTCCTTTGGATCTCTAGAAAGGGTATTTAGTATTTTTATCAAACTATAGTTGATATTGTTCRTGAAGGTACTTCCTTTGGGAATCGTATACATATCTTATTTTGATTAGATAAGAGACTAATTAAACCCCAGGTTTCTAGTCTCTTAGCCCTAATACATTAACATAAGGTAGACCAATTCTAAGAGGGGCATACTTCTTGACCCCATAATCCCTAGCTGGAATAAGGCACTTGTCTTATCCCAGCAACCAACCAAAAAACCCAAAAATCAAATATTTTTTTTATTTGTTTAGAAAGAAATATAACATAAAACCAAAGAAAATCATAAATTGCATTTATTACCTAGTTTAGTGTAAAGTTCATTGTTTATTCTTTTTTGTAGACAAATTTATCAAGGGTTTGCACTTCATTCCATATCTCTAGAGCCTAAACCTTAAAGAGGAAAATCTGACAAATAATATTGTGCTTCAAGGATTTAATATTTTTTGGGGGGTTGATTTCAAGGATTTCTCAAATTTTGAAATTGCATAAAAGAAGTAAAAATTAAATTGAGGAAACCCTGGAGCTAGGTTTATGCTTAAAAGTCCATTTACATTTAGATGTAGCTTCTATTTCATTAACTAGAATATTGTTACAAGTTTTCTTACATTTCTAGTGGTGAATTTCATATTTAAATTGCTTCAAATTGCATATTATTTATTTCGATATTTTGGGTGAATTATAGTGCTAATGTTGGATAACCTAAGGGGGAATTGAATATTTTATTTCAAGTTCCCATTTAGTGCATTGATTTATCTATTGTGAAATTGATTCTACCATACTTGAATTGTTTATTTGTTGCATATCTTAATCCCTAGCTAAATCATCCAAGATGTATTGCATATAAGTGGAATTATCTCACTTGGATGGTTCTTTCTTCACTTTAAATCTGGAATTCTATGTTTATTTATCATTAAAACCGTAAGCTAGTTACTAATTCAACATATGATTGATTCAACTTAAAGCACACAATACACCATCAATTTATGCTAGCCGATTTCATTCCTAGTTCTTTAAAATAACTTAAAGTGGTTTATTTCAAATGGCCTCTTGTAAGTTTTGTTTATTGGAATGATAATCATATAAATGAAAATATGAAGTCCTATTTATTGTTCTTCTTTACATTATATTTGGTACACACATCCAATAGCTCCTAACTCTTTCCTCTTAAGTGGATAATTTGTGGTTTATGCTCTTGATATTAGATTGTTATCTTAAAGCACTCAATCAATTGTTAGAATCCTTGTACTTTACATTGTCATACATATTGTGGATTCATTGAAGTAAATCATAAGATTGCATGTTATTAATTCACTACAAATATTTACTCATAGATCAATCATTAGTAGATAGGGATACCCCCCTTGGCCTTTGGAGTTGGCCTAAAGTGAAAGGGATATTGTACTAAGGTGATAGTGATGCAATTCCTATCTTGTTTCCATAGGGTAGCACCTATTGTTGGACTTTCCACTAGGGTGAGAGTTTAGGTGATAATATTTTTGGCACCGTTGTCGAGAATAATTCCATTACTCATTTTTTGTTTTGATTTATCATATATGGGTATTTTCAATGAGAATGTTTTGAATGCTAATTTAAATATCTCATTTGGAGACTCCACATAAATAAAATATAACAAAGAAATATACTACAAAATGTAATTCCCATAAAGAAGGATTAAAAGCTAAAGATAACTTGGGATTTGACTTGATTCAAAGCATAGGAAGTTATTTATGAACTCAAATTCTCATAATTCTCAAAATATATTGGTGACTCCATATCTTTGGTATTTGTATGATTGGTATACAATTCTTTAATTTCACGAAATCATCACCTTGTAAGTTTCAAGTATGGCTTCTAACAAGAGAAACTTCCATGCAAATTTGTTTGTTCCTTTGGATATATTATGTGTTCCAAGATATCCATATATGCTCTTTGTTGATGTATTTACGCATGTCCCAAAATTTGATGGAAATCCTTGGTCGGATTCAAGTCACCTTGAATATTTTGTGAGTTATGTGGTAAAAAATAACATTGTATATGAGGATATCTTGATGAAAACATTTTCATATTCAATGCAAGGAGAAAACACATGGGATTGGTGTTGTAATTTCAATCCCAAAGAGAAAATATTTCTCACATTTAATTAAATTGTTTCTGTTGAAACACACACTGACACTAAGAGGGGGGTGAATCAGTGTCTTGAACTTTTGGATCATTTTCACACTTTCTTGGATTACTTAAATTAACTGAATAACATATATGTATTTCAATTACTTATTCATAAATATATATAGCAGTTATAAAAACACAAACTGTGTAAAGAAGAATAAATATCATATATTTATTAAACTTGAATAAGTACATATGATACCAATCATCAAACTATTTAACACCAACTGAATAAGAGAGATCCAACTCTCAGATACAAGACCTAGCTTGCAGTTATTAGATTCAATTGAGATGTGAGGAAGCCAACCCTCATAACAAGACCCAACTTGTAAACAGGCACCAACCTGGTAAATAATGAATTTACATTCAATGCATTGTATTTATATTTGATCCACCAAGATACATATTTTTCCAACACAAGATTTTGTTTATATAGCCATTCAAAATGTGTATGACATTGAAACAATGTGTATTTCAATTTTCAATGCACCTCTTCATTTCAGTAATAATAATGTTATTTTAAAAATAATTTTCTTCCTTTATTATTATTCATAATCCTTCATATTATGTTTATTCATCCATTTGTTAAGTAATTAATTCTCCATTCTCCCTTTTCATTTTCACGTTTCATAATACCATGGGTTTTTAAACCAAGAGAAAATACCATTTAACTTTTTGACTTTTTACGTAAATTCATTTTTTTTTTCTTTTTTTCTTTTAATACTCCTTTTTCATGTAACTTTGTTTTTTTTTTATTTTGAATTTACTTTTTACATAAAGTTACCTTTTTCATTATTTTACTTTCATATTTATTTTTAGTTAAAATTTTGTTTCCATTTAACTTTTTCCTCTTTTGTATTTATACTCCATATATTAATATTAATATTCTCCAATAATATTAACCTTTATTTTAATATTCTCCGTTAATATTTAATCTCCATATATTAATATTAATATTCTCCATTAATATTAACATTTATATTAATATTTAATCCATTTATATTTATATTAATATTCTCCACTAATATTTAATTCAATTTATCATATTGTAGCTTTCACGTCTGCCCTTATTTTATATATCAATCCCTCTTCCATTTGATCACATTTATGGATCAAATCCTTATTTATATCCTCAACCAATTCATGTGAATTCCTTCTTGATCCTTCTCCATAGATTCTTCTATTGTGAATTAGCTTCCTCTGCAATTCCTTTGATTTCATCCTTTGGTTGCTTCAACCTCCATTATAGACTATATTTAGTCTTTATCATCGATTCATGTATTCAGGTCCTCAAATTCCTTTCACTAGGTCCTTGTCTTCATATGACCACAAATTGTAATCAAATGCTTGTCTAGAAGAGATTACTGTTCAAATCGTGCTAACTTCATCCAGGTGCTCATTAGGTTCCATATGAAAAAAGAATATGCCCTTAGCTTGTGGCCTTATCCCTAATCACTTGTGCTTCCCACACAACCAAAATCGTAACCCAGGGCTACACAACTGAGCGCTAGCAATGTCTAGCCTGACTTAATCGACGATGCATATTTAATCATTCGTTGGATGGACGATCCCCATCATTCCGAGCGCTGGGTTCCTAGATCGTATTTGAATGTTGTGGACCCCAAAATAAACCTCTAACCAACATGTGGTTTTGTGATCAATGGCCCACAATATTTTGAGGGGTCTACCCTATGTTAAAATCTTCGCACTTTTGTTATGCGAAATATTTGTCCACCATTGATCTGACCTGTGGTCGGACAGCTGGATCTACATCACATTGGTTTTCACCACCATTAAATCTACGATGATGTTTTAATCTAGGATTGGACAGATGGTTGAATTTATTCTTCCTTCTACCATGAGATTTGACGATCCTTATTCAACCTCTTTGTGATCCGACAGTTAGCGTCTATCTAACTCTACACCCCATGATTATGTAATTCTACTCGATCTAATGGTCCTCTTTTATTTAATATTTATTGGAAGTTCCCTGTGTTTAAGTTTTGTATCCATATTTTGCATAATTTTTCTTCATCAATTTATCCCGAGATTTATTCTTTCCCTCGTCTTCAATTGGTTGTTTCAGGCTTCACTTACATCTATCTCACATCATTACTTAGATCTATCTCATTTATATGTATTCATTACTTATTTTTACTCCTCTGTATCCCAATTTAATATTCCATAAGTAGAAATATCTCCAAGCCAATTCATTGTTTGACTTGTATATTCAACATCCTCAACATTCTCATTCTTGCTCAAGTTCACACCAGTGAACTCCTTCATCTTTATCCATCTTTATAATAGCTTCAAACAAATGTTCCACTATACTATCTCTTTTTCTTGAGCATTTCTTCAGATTTCCTATGTATTGAACATAATTTAAATTCTATGATGTCATGACTTGTAGTTTATCCTTTGATATCACTCATCGAGCATATCCTTGATATTTCTTTTATGTCCATGTTTGATTCATGTTTCCATCTATGACAACACTCAATAAATAATGCCAACAATCTCCCCCTTTGGAACTCAGGGAAACATATCTATAAAACAAATGAGTTTGTAGCTTTCTCCCCCTATCACCGATCTCATCTTCAAATTGGGGAATTGAGTTTGTTTTTACTGATACCAATTTTCTTTTAACTGCTTCTCTTCCTCTTTGACATCAATGACAAAGAGTGAAACTCTTACTGCTTCTCTGCCCCTATGAATGTGCCAACTACTATATCAATGTATTGGGATTTTGTGTTCAAATAGGTAGTCTTCTTTGATACCAACTTTTGTAGTGATCAAGTCTTTTAAACCTAATCCAATGACTTCCTCATTTGATGACCAAAATAAATACTCTCCCAGAGTTTTTACTATTTCATAGGGTTTTACTCTCTTCCCATTTTGTCATAAAGTACAAGGGTGTGAGTCTTACTGATCTTCTTGATATTCCTCTTTATTCTTCTATATATTCTGATCTTTCACGAGAATACCAATTGATCATTTACAATGATACTAATTGATCCATACCAATTCATTTAATTTCCATTCTACACCCAATTGTTAAGGTATGTTACCCATTTCAATTCTTTGATACCAAGATATCTTGATGCACTTTGTCCTTAATCGATTTTCCCTTTCCATGCTCTGTCTTTATATATTTTGAACTCCTCTGTTGCTTTCAAATTCTTTAGTTGATATGATTTTTTGTTCCTCATCAAGAGACCCCCCTTTTTTTTTCTTTTATGAATTATTCAAGAAGTGTTTTGGATCCTTTTATGCACCTAGAGGGGCATGGTAGGAAGATAAAATTTTTCATTCTCTTGGATCTTTGTCTTTTCTGAATCTTTGTAGTTTTGTTCTGATTTCTTTCTCCAAATATTTCCATGAGGAACTCTAATTCTTGGACCTTTGTTATGAAAATATTCCCCTACGGATGGGTGAATTTTCCCTTGGAGTACAGACCTCTCTACCAAGACAAAAAACTACCTTTGGACACTACCATTCCTATAGATTAATTGTATCCATAGAAAAAGAGAGAAGGAGGGATAATATAATGTACCTCACTTTAGAATTTTTTCCAATCTACTCCAATCCACGAGTTCTGAACAATACCTGCAATGGACAACAAAATACAAATGGCTATCTTCTACTCTAATGGATTAGACAAAATCAATCTATCTATGAAGATTAATACAAGCATAGACAAGTACATGTAAAAACATACTAGAAGGAAATAGGCCAAGTATGTTGATGAGAACTTTAAAAGGGAAAGTTACAATATTTAGATGATGTTGCAACAACCTCTCCAAGTCCTCCTTTTCCAACCCTTTCTCGAAATATCCACAATCAAAATAACAATGCTTTGCTGATTTTTCCTCTCTTGTTCACCATGAGAATGCCTCCATTTATAGGCTTTGAGAGGCTCAACCACCTTGGTTATATTTGAAATTAGTTGAGGATATGGATCCAATAGTTTTGATATCTCCCTTAGATGCAACCTAAGGGTTATATTCGATCCAAATCAACTTGATCCATCCATAGTTGTCTTTAGAAGAAAAAGGGTTTTCTTCCAAGATTTGCTAAACCAATTCAACACTCCCTTATAATGGGAAACATAGAACTACAATGCTCCTTGCGAGATGGAAAAGGAGCACTAGCACTCCCTGCATATGAGTAGAGGAGTGATGATCTTCCCAAAAGTTTCCAAGATGATCAATTCTCATAGAAAACCCTTTGTTCTGATTGTCAGATGATGGGGATTCTTCTTCTAACATGTTTTAGGGGTTGTATCAAGTGTTTTCATGGTGTTGTTTGCGATGTGACACTTACGGAATGAGAATGTGACACTTACAACTCTTGTGACAAAAGTGTGACACTTATGACACTTGGGACAATGAGAATGTGACATTGTCGAAGTGAGAAATTTTGATGTGTAACAAAATTTCCCCCAAAGTGTGAAGTCAAAAAATGAAATTTGATGGCTGAAACACTTTGTAGATTCTTCAAAACAAGGGTATGGAGTCGAAGAACCTGGTAGAAGCTACAAAAAAACATCAAACAATGTTAATATGTGTTACAATCCTGAGACAAGCATACCTATGCTTGTACTATAAGTGACTCGAAGTCTGGTCGTCAATAAATACATTGCAGATCCATATTGACTAAGTATATGGCCACCATAGATGAGATGTGGATCCATACTTCTATGACATGAACTTATTGTACACAGTGGAGCTATGAGATGATAAAAAATAGCCACAAACCAATACAATGTGGATCTATGTGACAGTATATATATCAACATGATGAAATGATCTCCTTCGTAACTTGGGTAAAATAGATAATATAGTGAATTCTCAAACCAGGGTCTTCATCCTAATCCCGATGTCATACGAATCTATCCATGTGAATAGATGTTTTGATGTCGAACATGGTAGAAACCACTTGATTATTGGTCATTGATGTAAATCGTTAACAAGTGTGAGGGAAATCACCAATGATGTCAATGACTCCCAAGGTACCCTAGTACATTCCAGTGAATGTGAATAAATGAGATAAGGTCGAACATTTGTGGAATCATCCGATCAGAGGTCAGTGATTTAAACCTAATTTCGGAAGAGAGGAGGTCTGCCATTGAGGCATGCAGGTTCTAAGGTAATAACTGGTTTCTAAGTCTAATTTCCAGATGATGTGTTGAAGTTGACAGGAAAAGACTCGTCAAAGGAGGGCCTTGATGTATCTCTCATCATCAACATGAAACTAACACAAGAAAGTGATAATATATAGCAGATGAACACAGACTAACATGGGTATGGAAACTGGTAATTTTGTAGATGGTTGACTCTTAAGGTAGAAACGTCCCTTGAACACTGAGGCATGCCATGAGACTTGGTAGCATAAATGCAGAGTGGACCAAAACATAATGCAGTGAGTGTTGAGGCATTCTTTGGAAGGGTCAAAGGAGTGGAAAGACTCATAGGATTGGTTCAGTGTGAAGGTTTAAAGGATTATCCAAGTTTTCGGTGTGGAGGTTAAAATAAATGTGGTGTTCAAGGGCAACTGCAAGAGCTGCTTACAAAAGTTTTCAAGAAACTTGACCCACTTCCTTCAATTTTTTCCCCCATCTAGATAGATGAGTACCTCTTTTTAATTTAATGAGTTCGAGGAGGATAACACATGCTCGATATAACTCACCTTCGGTAAGTTCATCTTCCTTTATTTAACGAACTGGAAGAAGTAAGGGTTCGTCCCCATATGGGTCCTTCAATGTGTAGTTTAGTGAGTCTAGAGAAAGAAAACTCGGTGGTTTTTCATATTTAGAGAATATGAAATGAACTTAAAGGTAACTCCGGGTTTGTCCTTTTTTGTAATTTTAGTCTCTGAGGTCCTAAAAAGAGATAAATTGTTACTCAGAAGATTCCCTTTTGAACCTTTTAACGAGTGTGAAGGAAGCAAGATCACTCGACAATATTTTCATGTTTAGATAGTTTGAAACGAGCTTAAAGGAAACTCTAGGGGGTTCCTTTTTTGTATATCCCTCACGAGTCTGAAAAAGTGATAAAAGTATACTCATCTAAATTCTCATGTATTTATGAGTGCGAGAAAGAACAAAGATAATCCGGATTATTTTCGGCATGAAATGAGAGCGGAGATATAATAAAGAAATGCACAGAGATATTGCAGATATTCAATAATATAACAGAAATGTATGAGACATGCAACCATAAACATAGATATACAATAATACATGATTTCTATTAATCAAAGAAATGTACAGAGACTGTAAAAATACAGAGTGAAAGACTCGCTAGAATGGTGGCAGCTTATCTTTGAGAAGAGATGTGACGGCTACTCGCATTCGCAAGAAGATGATTACAATGAGGCTCTGAAGGCCTTTTTACAATAAACGGGAATGCCAAAAGTCCTAGACATCCAAAAACCTAACCCTAGGAGATGAAGCGCCAAAAGTCATGTGGGCCCCGTTTGGGTAAGTTGGTGCATCAACTTCCTGGGGTCGTAACTTTTGCATACAATCTCCGTTTTAGGCGTGTGATAGCTCGTTGGAAAGGTATCGTCGAGGAGATTCATTTTGGGGGCTCAATTATTCCTTTGAATATCATTGTGAACCTGGATCTCGAAAAAACTTCATTTAGGCCCTCAAAATGGCCCCGGAAGTTAAAACCTGCTAAAAATAGTAAATTGCCAAAATGGCCAGAAAACTGTTTTGAGCCATTTGGAAAAGGTGGGTGGCCCCTGATATCCACCTGGATCAATCCTCCCTCCTTAGGAAGAAATGGTCTCCATTGCGTTGAGTTCC
>JASDQU010375221.1:207533-221415 GCA_032191745.1 Picea mariana
GCCACAGTGCTGTATCCACTCATGTAGAAGCTAAAGAGATAGAAGAGTCAGTATTACCAGTACATAAATACAATGTACCTACCTTCTCTCCTTTCGCTATCACCAATGATCCTTTGATGTCCTTCCACATCTTATCTGTAAATATGGATATACAACCTTCACTTGAAAACTGCCCTGTTGAAATTAGAATTTTCCTTAAATCTGGAACATGTCTTACCTCCTTCAACAACCATTGGTTTCCATTGCGTTGCTTTATTTTTACCTTTCCCATTCCAACAATTTTGCATGGTGCATCGTCACCCAAATGAACCTGTCCAAATCACCTTGAACATAATCTAGAAAATGTTTATTATGGGGTGTGGCATGAAATGAAGCCCCTGAATCTACTACCCAAGACTCAAAAATATTATCTACAGAAATAATCAAAGCATCTTGTAACACATCACCTGTTACATTTGCTTCCTGATTTCTCTCCTGCTGTCCATCTCTTTGTTTCTTTGGAGCTCTGCAGTCTTTCTTCAGATGTCCTTTCTTCCCACAATTCTAGCACTCTATCTTTCCAAGTTTGGATTTGGATCTACCCTTCCCAGAATTCTCACGGTTCCCAAAACCCTTTCTTCTATCCTTTTGTCTTCCCCTGTTCTCCATGTTCAACACATTTCCTGATGTCTCACCTCTGCTTTTCCGTCACTTTTCCTCACTAAGGATAACACCAACAACATCATCAAATTTTAAATTATTTGAACCAGAGACAGAGTTACTTACAGCCATGACCAAGCCATTCCAGCTTTCTGGCAATGAGCACAATATTAGAAGAGCCCTGACCTCATCATCAAAGTCCACTTTTACAGAACTTAGTTGATTAGTAACCGTATTAAAATCATTTAAATGATCTACAACAAACCCACCTTCCGACATCTTCATATTAAATAATCTTTTCATTAGAAATACCTTATTGGATGCCGAGGGTGTATCATACAATTTGGCCAATGTGCCCATCAAACCCTTCGTTTTCTTTTCTTTCGAAATATTGAAAGCCACCGACGCTGCCGGGCTCAGCCGTATCATTCCTAGAGCCTTTCTTTCAAGAATCTCCCATTCTTCATCCTTCGTAGCCATCGGCTTCTTTGTTATTCCGCCCAATGGTAGGAATAGATCCTTCTTATATAAATAGTCTTCCATCTACATCTTCCATAACTGGTAGTTTTGGCCGTTAAATTTCTCGACCCTAAACTTTCCATCTTTCGACATTTCTCCCACTCGAACCATGAACCCTCTTTTCCTGCAAGTTACCTTTCGCTCTGATACCAGTTGTTAGAAAAATAGGACCGTGAAGCAATAAAATAAAATAAATGTAGAAACAAAACACAGCAGATACACAATACAATAGAGACACAGATTGACGTGGTTCACCCAGTGTGGGCTACGTCCACCAGAGAAATTGTCAAGTCTTTCCTTTATTATTATCTAGCATATGAAGGGATACAACCTACGAAAAACCCGTTGTAACTTCCTCTTCTTTCTCTCACAGTCTCCTATCTCATAATACAATATTCTCCATCAACCATAGCTGCAATACATTTCCCTCATAAAAGAGGGTTTCCTTCTAGGGAAAAAAACCCTAACATCATCTCTATCATTAGATCTGTGACCTTATAATGAATGGTATAGATTTAAAATGAAATTATAATATACATTTACAAGGCAATTTTTCCTTCGGGGGCTTCGCCCCCGAACCCCCACTTGCCCCTGAGACCCCACAGAGGGGGTACCCCCCCTCTGTACTCCCCTACGTGGAAGAGTGTACATACTTCTGGGGTGTAAACACTTCATGGGGTATAAACACGGCTGAAAGTAAAAGATATCTGAATCAGGAATATAATCAGGCTCCACAACCAATAGAGATATACCTAGAGAAGAGTCTTCGTTTAAAATTTCTATGACGACATGATACTCTACAACGTTATTGGTTGCATGTCTGAGGAAAATTCCTCCTAAACTCACTAACTCGCCAGAGCGATAGATGACCCAAGTTGTAGAAGCAATGATCTAGGTATGTCTATTAGCTCCATCCACAAACCCAAAATAGATAAGAAAGGATGATGTCATATGCGTATTCAATCATAAAGCAAAGTATATGTAGCTGAGGTAAAACTTGTGCATGCAAAATCAAAGAGGTACCAAGCAATAATGTACAAAGCACACATGTGAGATACAATAATGTACAAAGCACACATGTGAGATATTCTATGCATAGTACTTCTTGAGGTAAATCCCATTTTGGGGCTCACCAAGAGATATTCCATAGTATTCTACTAAATCATAGGCGCCTATGTGTAATACACATTTTATGATGTATGGCTCATGGCACATGGGTTCTAACTTTCCTGCCCCCAGTTTGTCATGATCTTGATCATAGACTAGGACTAGATATCCTTCTACAAAAGTGTGAGGGTGGATGGACTTATCATATTGATTTTTTATGGATTTTTGATATGTCTCGTTGATGAGAACGACATTACGACGAGTTTCATCCATCTTGGTTAGATATATGAATCATTCCTTTTCAGTAGAAGTATGGGGTAGGATTTCTACGGTGAGTTTCAACGATGGAATCTCACATTCGATTGGTAACACCAATTATATCCCATATACCAACTGGAAGGGTGTAAATCCAATTGTGGTTTTAACATAATTTCAATAAGCCCAGAGTGCAGAGAAGAGATGCAAGTGCCAAGAGATTTTGTTTACTCCCACCATGCATTGAAGCATGGTTTTCAGGACTTTGTTGATGGCTTCAACCTATCCATTTTCCTAAGGGTAGTAGGGGGATGAATTTTCATGGTGAAAACCTAACTTGGTGCACAATTCACCCATCATCTAGTTCTGGAAATGGGATCCATGATCAGTTACTATATCTTGTGGGAAACTGAATCAAGTGATGATATGATTGAACACAAAAAGTGTTGTAGTGTGGCCATCGTTACAGAATGTAGGCATAGCCTCAACCCATTTAGTGAAATAATCGACGAAAATGATAATATAATCATGCCCCTCAGCTGAGGTAGGCCGACATTGCATAAAATCAATGCCCCATTTTACAAAGGGAGCGATGAAGAAAATGGGATGAAGTGGAGCTGGGTGCGTACGTGATTTCTTATTAAATTTCTGACATGGTGGGAATTTTTTAATGGCCTCAATGCAATATTTGAATATGGAAGACCAAAAATAATCGACATGTAAAACATTTTGGGCTGTAGCCATCCAAAAAATATGACCTCCACAAGATCCAAGGTGACAGTCATTTAAAACTTGTTCATCCTCTTCATGGGCTAAGCAACATCGTAAGACAGTTTCAATGCCACGGCGATACAAGGTGTCACCAATGATAAGGTAGTGCTTTGAGTGGCATCTAATGCGACGTCGTTTATCACGTGAAATGATAGGCTGAAAGAGTTGGGTTTGGATATAAAGAAGAATATATCCATACCATGGATCAGACGTACTAATGAGGAACAAGGATTCATTGGGAAGAGAATCATTGGGCTCGGTATTCTCATCAGTATGGGGAATTTCACAGATTAATTCCACAAAAACCAACGATATCTTAGCCTTGCATTTGACAAACTTGAGATCAAATTC
This sequence comes from Picea mariana, assembly GCA_032191745.1. Lineage (NCBI taxonomy): Eukaryota > Viridiplantae > Streptophyta > Pinopsida > Pinales > Pinaceae > Picea > Picea mariana. The sequence goes on from JASDQU010375221.1 coordinate 211,176, forward strand.
TTGGAGAATGACAATCCATTTGGAATATTTTTCCCCAAGTATTTGACAAGTCAAGATGTGGTACATGGGGTTCGAGTCTGCAATAACCATGGTAGTGCATAACAAAATACAGTGGAGAAATATTTGGACATAAATAACTACTTCCAAAGCCAACTTTTCGACATGTGAATATTAGAGTTCAAGACCTTATATACTTTTACTCAAATAGTATATCACATGTTTGGTGTCGTCATCATCCTCTTGTACTAACACCATAGAAATAGTGGAAGTACAGGCAGCCAAATAAAGGATATAATATTTCTCATAATTTGGTGGATGGAAAATAGGTGTGTTCATTAAAGCATGTTTAAGAGCATCAAATGAGAACTGAGTGGTGGCATCCCAGATGAAAAGGGCATCTTTCTGTAGCAATCTCATGAATCCTTTGGTGATTTCGGCATAATTGCAAATGAAAAGACAAAGAAAGTTTTCCTTCCCTTGCAAACTTCATAGTTGGGTAAGGTTTTTGGGAGGCGGTAAAGAGAGAATGGATTTGACTTTTAAGGGATCAACCCTAATCCCATATTTGGACACTACGAATCCGAGGAGTCTCCTTGATTCAATAACGAAAATTCACTTATGGGGGTTCAATTGTATGTTGTAAAACCAACATTGAAGAAAGATGGCTCGTAGGTGACCAATATGGTCTTGTCGGCGACTTGAGTGAGCTGGTAAGTCATTGAGATAAGGTTCAACGATATGTTTGATGTCGTGGAATGCATACGACATGGCCCGTTGAAAAGTGGCTCCAACGTTTTTAAGGCCAAAAGGTAGTTTCTGATAAGCGAAAGTCCCCCATGCGCAGATGAAGGATGTTTTGTGTTGATCAGCTGGTAAAATGTTGATCGGTTTATATCCAAAAAATCCATCCATAAAAGAGAAAATGACACTTCCGACGCAATTATCGATAATTTGGTCGATAAAGGGTGTAGGGTAATTGTTGTTGGGACAAGCCTTATTAAGATCCTAATAATCGACACAAACATGAATTTTCCCCTATTTCTTGGTGACCAGAATGATGTTGGAAACCCATTCGATCAGGGGGACGGGATAAATAAATCCAGACTTTAGTAACTTTTCAACTTCTTCCTTGATTGTCGCAGTTTTCTTAGGATGAACCGGGTGAAGTTTTTGTCTCGCATGTTTAACTCCTGGGTAAGTTTTGATTTCATGCACAACGATTGATGGATCGATCCCTGTCATTTCTTCATAACTCCAGGTGAAAATGTCGTGAAATTCTTTAAACAAGGCGGTATAAGTTTCAACTTCTTCAGCTGAACAATTTGCACCTAGTTGTATGTTTTCCACAATACATTCTTTAATGGATATGTCGACAGTAATAGTGTGAGAGATGTTTCCCAAATTACCCTTGAATAGGGTATCATGAGTGTGTATTGGAGATTGGGGGGAGTCGATGATATCGCTAGGAAATATAGAGGAAATATCTTTCTCTATGTCATCCAGACTGGGAAGAAAGGAAGAACAATAATGGTTGTCATCCCATGGTGCCTCCTCGATACTAAGCATTTCCATAATAGATTCAACTGATGGAAACATTTGTAGTATGTAATCGAAAGTAGAGGATAGGGAATCTAACCAAGATGGTAACGAATATGTAGTAGATGCCATCAAATGTTGGTCATMTAATGAAGGAGAGGCATATCGGATGGCATTGTATTCATCCTCTATAGRACTAAGTGGCATGGTGTCACCTAGTGTATCAAATTCTAAGGGACTAGGCACGATCCATGGAGCATATGATTYGAAGGATTGATGTGCCATAGTCGAAATCATATTAACCATTGTGATTTGTTTCACAGTGGGAGAAAGCGGTGTGGGAAAGGTACCCATGAGTGAAGAGTCTTTCCAGAGACCTACCCCAATGMTTTCATAAGTAATTTTTTAGTCTCCCAGGAAAGGAATGTTGTTGKTCATTTGAGTGTGAGTGTCAGGGGTGCAGTAATATAACTGATCGATGGTCACAATTTTACCTTGATGAGAAAATTGGATGCATTGAAAAACCGATGAAGCGATGGAATTCATATCATAGAACCAACTTCTCCCTAGAAACAAGTTATAATCGAGGGGAGCATCAACTACTTCAACATCTATAGAAACAATTTTTCCTCCCAATTGAATGACTAAGGATTGTAATAATCCACGAGGACAGAAACCTCTGCCATCAAATGCCCCTAACATGGTGGGATATTGATTAAGACTAGGTAATTTAAGGCCTTTCTAGAAATCCAAGGACATGACACATGTGGATGCCCCCTCATCAAATATCGTGCGATGAATATGTTGATTATGGACAACAACATTGATTTGAAAAGCAAGTTGGTGAGAGAGTCGTGATTTAAAAATATCCAGGTTGAACATGATATTATTGGATGACTCGGGATCTATAGCTTCGATGGCTTCCAAGAGTGTCCTATGTTGGCTAGGGAAGTGTTATAGAACTTCGAGAGCTAACATAGCGCAAGGTGCTTGGGCCAAATATTCAACAATATTTTAGTTTTGAACAGCACATGAATTAGGATTAAAGGTATACTTTTGAATTATGCTCTTGGGTGGGCATAGAATAGAGTCAAAGCTTGGTTTGTCAATATGGAGTGGTCAAGGTGGAGGAGTAATGGTAGTGGGTGGTGGATCCAATGTAGTACCATTGGTTACTTTCTCCTTATCAGGTTTATCTAGAGGTGTGGCATATGTCGTAGTGCAAATGGTCAAATATATCCCATTAAACATGTAAATGTGTGCACTCGATGAAGCTTCCTAGTTAGGAGGATGATTTGGATTACCTCATGTCGGAGGTGCAGGATTTTGTGCAACCAGTGACTTCTGTTGAGGAAAAGGATGTGTCAATACAAGGGATTGAGAATTTACTTTAAAAAGTTTGGCAACTTTGTCCCGATGAGGACAATCTCATGTGTAGTGATCTTCACCACAAATGAGACATGGAAATTTTGGTTTGTGTTGCAGTTGTTTCTCAGTAGAAGGTGGTTGTGTTTGTGATTTTACATTTTTAGTTTGATTATTATTTTTCTTTGGTTTATTCTTAGTTTTATTTCCCCCCCCCCTGACGATTGTGGAGAAGCATATTGAACTTCATTCACCTCAGATATTTGAGTCAAGGTGGAGTTTGATGAGATTGAAGTCAATCTGGTAGTGGGGGTAGTGACTGAATGATTGGTCACGCATGTCGACTGTGAACTGGACTGGGTTTTGATGGAACCAATAAATCCATCTGCATGAGTGGTGGAGGATGGTTTTGATGGATTAATTGATGGATGGGGAGCATTTGGAATTAATTCATACAAAGTATCGAATTGGGAATAAACCAATTCCAGATATTGGGCACGAGCAATGGCTTCCTCTTCTATAACAACACCACCCATGGCTAGGTCACAAGAAATAGGAGGTAAAAGAGATTTGGTGAACCATTCATCCAACAATTGGTCTGGAATGGTTGCTTTGATCAACCATCGTCATTGTCTCCATTCAAGAATATGATTAGAAATGTGTACGGAGTTGGTCTGACGAAGGGTGGTCAAACGTTTCATGCTCATAGCAGATAGGTAATTGGAAGTGAGTGAGAAAATCCATGGCAAGTGAATTAAAATATTGAAATTTTTTTTGTTGTAACTCAATGTACTATTTAGTCATTGTACCCATAAGTGTACACTGGAAAATACGTAACCAGATAGAATCATCCATTAGTGAATTTGATGAGCACCATAGATGAAAGKTCATAACRTGGTTATTAGGGTCTTCACCAGGTTTACCGTCAAATTTYGGAATATCGAAAGGTAATTTGGCAGGAATGACTAACCAAAAAGGGGAGTGTAATATGGGATCATTGGTCAATATCRACAGATTCGGTAGATCTAGAGTAGTAAAGAATGGTAGTTTTCGATTGAATTGAGGAGGATACTATTGAGGCATAGGAACACCAGTAGGACCATAAACTGGTTTTGACGGATAATTGTAGCCAACATGTCCTCCCATATGTTGTTGATGTTGACTAGMGAAAGTAGGATTCATTTGTTGAGGAATGTGCATAAAAGGAGAGGGGAAAACCATTTGGCCCTGGGGAGGATAACCAATGTAACCCGAGGGAGGATAGTTCACTTGATTAGGTTGAGGCGGATAACCATTTTTCCCCTGAGGAGGGTAACTAGGTTGTCCCTGAGGAGGGTAAGGATTTGGCCCTTGGGGAGGAAACGATGGTTGACCTTAAGGACCCCAAGTGGGATTCGGGACTCCTGGGAAGGGTTTTCTAAAATGTAGTCCAAAAGGATTAGGATTTGGGATTCCTCCTTACAGGTTGGGGTTCAACGGTGCTCCCTGATATGGTTTATGGAACAGACCTCCCTGGGGTGGTCCATGAGATTGTGGGGGGTTTCCAGTGAACGAGGGTTGATATTGTCCCCATGCCATTGTTGGGTAGAAACTGGGATATGACCGGTAAGAGGGGGTTTCCCCCCAATCAATTTTTTTGTGTTGGAGGGTTTTCCCCTGGTAGGGATTTTTCCACTAAAGGGGGGTTTCCCCCTAGTAGGGATTTGTCCCCAATTGGGTTTAGTTTTGTGGTATGGTTTTTCATTCTCTGATGCAAAGGTGTCCCAACAGGATTTTGTGGAGTATACAAAGTTGTAGCTTGAAGAGGGATGGTAGGTGTAACCATCAATGTACTTTACAAATGACTAGGCAACATGAATCCTATTTCACTTTGAACTTGTCATGAAGTGGTAGAAATATTAATTGTTGGTTCGATGAGACAATCGATGGGCTGACCTGACGGTCCTGCTTTTTCACCAGTGGTGGTAGAGGCATGTGGAGGGTCAAAAGGTGGTCGAATAAAGTTAAATTTTTCATAAAGGTCTCATCCCGATGGAGTTTTCCATATAGAACAAACAAGAGTTTWTTGTGGATCTACCATTTTAGTAGAACAGACAGGGGTAGTGTATTATTCGTTAAAATTTGGTTGTATCGGTTCCATATCTAGTTGATTATATGGCCTTGATGGTAAGAAAGAGTAATATTCTACTACAATGTTACCTGAGGAGTCTAGTCGAACAAGGAGTGGATCGAGAGGAAATGCCAAAGTCAGGTTGGCAGAAAATGTGGAGTCTTCCTTAACCGTAACTAAAGCTCTCTTGGGATTTGATAGCAAAGGAGTAGAAACACTCCCAACATCTGAATGATTTTCCTCTTCATAGTAAGTGTCTTCGGGTGAGTTAGGAGGTAGGGGTTCATATCCTTCTAGAGGAAACCCTTGCATCCTACGTGATCTACAAAGACCTTTATCGGCCACAGTACCAATTTTTTAAGGACAACTAAAGTAAACAAACATCACTCGCTAAAAAATCTAGAAAACCAACAAGGAAAACAATGCCTTCTCTCAATCAATGTACTCGTTGGTGATGAAATCCAACATCGCATGATAAAATTGAGAATGGGATAGGATATGAGAGGGTGGATCAATTACGATGGGGGCCTTCTTAACATACTTACACCTTGGTGCAATTTCCCTCATGGCGTTACCCATGGGTTACCCTCCAAGGAGCCTGAGTGAGTTTTACCAATGTTTGTTCTAGGTACAACAAAGACTTTCGTTCACCATCATCTTGTGTAAGTACCCTAAATATTATGGCTACTAAGGATACCAACTTGCAGTCAGCCTCTAGGGGGGTATAGTTGACAATCAATTCCGAACGTATGGGAAGGATATCAAGTCTGAAATTATTCAAGAGAACTAAGGACAAATGGAACAATAAACTCCAAAGGACCCCGAACAGATTTGGAATTCAAGAAGCTCAGAGAACAAAAGAAAACAATTGATCCTCAATAAGAACCCTCAAAATACGATCTTACTACTACAATTGGTTAATCCTCGGAGGGATAATCTTCTTTTCTCTCCCGCACACAACCTCATGTTTAACCCCTGTGTGAGAGGGGGATCCCAACTATTCTTATATGAAGGTTGGATTTACTCTCCCTATCACAAGATTCTTCGTTTGTCTTGAATTCTTTGGAGAGTTATTCTTCCAGCCTATTCCAAAGATCTAGTCCTAGTCTATTGTTGGTGTAAATATCTAAAAATAAAAGTTTATAGTTTTATTTTAATTAGTGTTCATTTTCATGTCTATTTGATACACAAGGGTGAATGATAGTGAAACTGATGATGTTTGAGAGTCGACTCCCAAAAATCCAAAAAGGTGAAAAGAATGAGATGCAAACTTTATTTCCAATGAACTTCTAGGTACGGGAAGGAGAAGAGTTTCTTTTCTTTTGTCACTAACAAACACTCAAGAATGAAAAAATTTATACTATTTTGTTCTCAACAAGAATTCAAACAATTGCCAAATTATGAAGAAAATATTTCCAATATACACAACCAATGCATACCAGAATTTCTTTGTTTGATTGCAAATGTAAATTAAGATATTTGTCTAATTCTTTGTGCTTTCACTAATAATGAAAATTTTCACTACTATGATTTGAAAAAGAGGAATAAAAAGTACACAAACAAAGACACTTTCAGCGGAAAACAAGAAACCAAAAGAAGAACAACTACCAAACTATTCACTCAAAGGAAAAACACTAAGAAAAAAAAGGGCACACTTTATAGTCTTTCTATATTGAGTAAGGGATCAAATATAAGGAAACAATGATGTGATCGACTACCTTCCTTATGAAAACCTTCAATCAATCATGTAATCGAAAAGAGAAGCAAAAGGAAACTAAGTTTGAAAGAGAATAGTTGATTTTTGCAATAAGGAAAGACAACACAAACTCAATAAAGACTAAAATAATGAAAGATAGAAAGTTGGATTCAAATAGAGGAAAATATCTAACAGAAAAGGATGTGAGTTAGAGAAGAAGATCCAAGGACTATGCCCAGCAAGCAAAAATTCTGCAATTTTTCAAAGAAAGAAAAATCGACGCTCTGGTAACCAAAGAACTAGAGCGCTACAATGCTCCCTAATATACATTGGGGGAGTGCTGATAAAGTAATCAATGCTCTGACTTAAACTATAGAGGGCGCTAGTCCTGAGACAAGTTTTAGAAAAACTCAAAAATTTCAAAAACTTAGGGAAATTCAGTCCGAGACTCTGTGAGACAACTTAGCAAAGATAAACATATGTAAGGAAAGATTAAATCATCAAGTTGGATCTAAAGGAATAAAAAGGAAAGGATGAATCAAGGAAAGAACAAAAAACTGAAAATTAGATCCCCAGTGGAGTTGCTTATTTTTGTTGTGGAAATATTCCCCTGCGGACTGGTGAATTTTCCCTTGGAGTACATACGCCTCTACCAAGACAGAAAAATAACTTTGGACACTACCATTCATATAGATTAATTTTATACGTCGAAAAAGAGATAAGGAGGGATAGTATGATGTACCTCACTTTCTAATTTTTTCCAAGCTTCTCTAATCTGCGAGTTCCGAACAATACCTACAATGGACAACAAAAGACAAACGATTATCTCCTACTCTAATGGAGTAGAAAAAATAAATCTATCTATGAAGATTAATACAAGCATAGACAAGTACATGTAAAAACATACTAGAAGGAAATAGGCCAAGTATGTTGATGAGAAATTTAAAATGGAAGCTTACAATCTCCATATGATGTTGCAATAGCCTCTCCATGTCCTCCTTTTCCAACCCTTTCTCAAAATATCCACAATCAAAATAACAATGCTTTGTTAATTTTTCCTCTCTTGTTCACCATGAGAATGCCTCCATTTATAGGCTTTGAGAGGCTCAACCACCTTGGTTATATTTGGAATTAGTTGAGGATATGGTTCCAATAGTTGTGAAATATCCCTTAGATGAATCCTAAGGGTTAGATTCGAGCCAAACCAACTCAATCCATCCATAACTGTCTTTAGAAGAAAAATGGATTTCTTCCAATATTTTCTCAACCAATTCAACGCTCCCTTACAATGGGTGAAAAAGAACTACAATTCTACCTACGATATGGACAAGGAGCACTAACGCTCCCTGTATATGACTAGGGGAGCGTTGATCTTCCCAAAAGTTTCCAAGATGATCAATTCTCATAGAAAAACCTTTGTTCCGACTGTTGGATGATGGGGCCTCTTCTTATAACATGGTTTATGGGTTGTATCAAGTGTTTTCATGGTGTCATTCATGATGCGACACTTACCAAATGAGAATATGACACTTACAACACTTGCAACAAAAGTGTGACACTTACGACACTTGCGGCAATGAGAATGTGACATTATCAAAGTGAGAAATTTTGATGTGTAACAACCTTTCCTTTATAAATTTGTCCTTTGAGATTTGTCATCTCCTCTTTTCTTCCGAACTTCATTATATTTTATTCCTGAACTATATGGATTATTCCTCATGGGTTGACTTCTTGATTTTTTGCAGTCTTGGGATTTGTGGCCAAACCTATCACAGTTGTAGCATCTCATTGTATGACAAAACTTTGTTGTGTTCCCAACATAATTGCATCTCCAATATATCATTAAGTTATTGGACCTTTCTGAAGGTTTCCTTTCAAGACTATTGCATTCCAATGATTTATGGCCAAAGTTATGACAGGAAAATCAATAACCATTGAAGGTGTTTCCATACTTGAGTTTGTTTTGACATGAAAAGTCTACCTTTTGATATGCTTCTTGGTTTTGAATTTTATAGCTTCCTTTATTAACAGATTTATGAGCTTGTATTTGGTCTGTGACTACACTTTTTCCCTTTGAGGAGGATGAGCCTTCCTCGTGTTTGTGAATGGGGGTCCACTTTCCACCTTATTCTTTCTTATTGTACCCAAGACCAGTTTTGTCATTGATTGGTCTTTGAATTTTCCATATCTTATCCAGGATAGTTGACTTGTTCTATAATTTGACAGTTGCATTTGTATTTTCATTCTTCTTTTTTAGGTTGACAACTTCCAATTCCAACATGTGACATGATTCTTCCTTTTTAGTCAACTAGATCTCAAGGGCTTCTTCAATTTCCTTAGATTCCTCAAGTTGAGTCTTCAGACTGATGACCATTTATTTTGTTTCTTCTAAGACTTATGTGCATTTATTGGGATTGTCATATGTATTCAACTCTTTCACTTCTTTTGTTAGATCGATAACTTTAGTATTCAATCTTTTGATCTCTTCTTCTTTGTCTTATAGCTGAATCTTTTATCCATGCTCTTCATGATTATTTATGTCAGATTGATCTAAATTTTGTTGTAGCAACGTATCTTTCTTTTGAAGTTTATCCAACTCTTCTAGAGTGCATATAATTGTGTATTCAACATGGTAAAGAGCCTCCCTACTAAATTCAGTATACAAAACATTTTCTGGTTCCATACAAATATCTTCTAAAGAAGCTATAACATCAGTCTTAAGATTCAATATTTTTTCTTCAGTGATTATTGAGGTATGCATCAATTCCTTTATGGATTTGTCTTCTTTATCGATGACTGGGGATTGCATCAATTCCTTGATGGAGTTGTCTTATTTATTGATGACTGGGGATCACATCAATTCCTTGATGGAGTTGTCTTCTTTATTGATGATTTGGGATCACATCAATTCCTTGATGGAGTTGTCTTCTTTATTGATGAATGGGGATTGCATTAATTCCTTGATGGAGTTGTCTTCTTTATTGATGACCAGGGATCACATAAATTCCTTGATGGAGTTGTCTTCATTATTGATGACTGGCGATTGCATAAATTCCTTGATGGAGTTGTCATATTCTTTTTTCTGTACTTTAATCTGATAGGATTTCTCCAATTGGAGACATAATACTTTAGCAAAGGTGCAGTGTCCCATATTTTCTTTGACTTGGTCTGACAGTCCATTCTAGATTGCTTTTAATGGCATTGAATTGTTTCTCTTTGCTTCTTTTGCAGTTTTGGATTTGTTCTTTGAGGTAGTTAAGTACCAAGGCTTACATACTACCGAGTCCCAAACTCCATATCCTATTGACTTCATATACCTTTTCATTCTTTCCCTCCATGAAGATTAGTTGGTTCCATTAAATAAGGGAGCTTCATTTGTGGAGAGAGACACTTTTCCACCCATTTGTGTGTTTAGGAGGATCTTCCTTCTAGTGATTAGACTATTTTTCTTGAAGAAAAATTGGATCTGATACCAATTGTTGAAACAAACATTGACACTGCGAGGGGGGGTGAATCAATGTCTTGAAACTTTG
>JASDQU010375221.1:225530-236049 GCA_032191745.1 Picea mariana
ATAGATATATAGATATATAAGAGCACAAGGAGAGGCTACAATATTCTTGTAGGTTCTAGTTGGAACTGCACTTAAGGTCCCTCTTGATTGATGGTTTGATGAGAAATAGTGATGGATTGCATTATGATTGTATCAAGGAAAATGATTACATCAGTCCCATCCACCTTTGAATTGAAGAAGCTTTTCGCAATATAGGTCAACCTTGGCATGTATTTTTTCTTCTCTCACTTGATCGTGATCCTACTTTAGATTTTGGCCAGGGAGGGGTGAAGGAGATTCCAACACATGTTTACTTAATGCTTAATGTTTTATTTTTTGGTTTGTGACCTAGCACAAAGGTAAATTTCATGGTATTGATGAATTCATCAAATGGTTGCATTGGGTTTTTTTATTTTACCTAACATGTTCATTTTATTATGTTAGAGTAGGTTAGAATGAATAATATATCTAGCACGAACATTTGATTTACTTGCGTGTTTCATTTTGATTGTTGCATTTTATTTTTGTTGCAGAATAAATAAAGATGATGCTCACATGCTATATATTTTCTCTCAGATATGGTGTTACTAGCTTTTCCTTGGTTCCATTTCATTTATGCATCGATTTATTTATATCTTACGGAAGGGGAAATGAACTTGTGTCTTCACCCCTCCCTTGTATTTGACATCCGTTTGGTGAGAATGTTTCAGATTAACATGTCTTTTACAGATTCTATATTTTTCATGCACTCTCGAGATGAGCACAAGTCCTTGAGTTGGAGCCATTTATTACACCTCATATTCACTTCAGTGCACCTTATATTTTTTTCTATAGATTGAACCTACCATATGAACAACTTGTGTGCCTATATTAATTATGTTAGAGCTCAAAGTACCATTTTCCACCGTGATGCTTTGTACTATTTTCATGATTAGTCAAAAGTGTGACCATTTTGTACTCATGCATTGTATTGGACCATGCTTAGATTATCTGTGTCAAAGTGTTTTTTATCTAGATGATAGCTTTAGTGTAACACCATGTTTTCCACGTGTCTATAATTATAAGTTATGAATTAAAAACTGTGACTGAAAGATAGTGTAATTGCATTTCTATTGAATGAAAAATTATCAACAAGTTAACTGAAGGATTAATCCTTGAGTACTGGCCATGATACCATAAGTGGAAAGCTAGTGAGGCGTTGGGGGATTGTCTTACTTTCCAAGAATCCAATTTTCCTAATTTCTGAAATTAATTATTTATGAATTTCCCCTTTTCCCCTTTTACCCAAAAATTAGTTAATGAAGAAAGGCCTAGTTGAGAAACCAACTTCCCACCATAATGGAAGTATGGAGGATAGCTAGGAGAATTGAGGATTTTCGTCCTTGAGTACAACAAAGTACCCACCTCGATTTGGGAATTGAACCACAATTTCATTTGATAGAAGCAAGGAGGGGTTCCTAAAACTGGAGAGGGGAGAATGTAGAGAGAGGGTGAGGGGAACCAGAGAGAACAAATTTTCTGAGCATTTAGTTTTTACTATAACTTGAGCGGAAAAAAAAACCAAGAACTCGACCTAAGAAAGAGGGATGTGAATGTGATTTCTATTGGTAAAAGGAAGTAGCACTAAGAGAGGAAGGAACTAAAGGACTGTAGAGATAGTGAAAGGACTCTCTATGTACTCGAAGTCAGCTAGAGAGACATCTAAGAGATTTGTGGAGGCCTTGGGCTAGTTGGGTCATATGATATTTTTATGATGTATTCGTAATAGTGAAGGAGAGTGGCATTCACCTTCCTAAATATTCTTGCAAGMGATTTGACCTTCACTRGTGGTATTGCATCCTAGCACGGGGGTGGTATGTTTTAGAAATCCTAAGTATAGAAGAGCCTAAGGTTCGGTGGAAAGGTACTTACCCTCAGTCAGTTGGTTTGGCCAACCTTTATTCTGAAATAGATAGGTTTCTCATTGTGTAATTACTGTGTTTCATAAGACATGTGTATTGTCTCAWYTTGTATGAAAATTGCATGATTCATTGAGTAACTMTAAAAAGAATGACTTGAGTGCATAGTTAGTGATCTATGCATGCATGGTATTCAATTGCAGGTTATTATATCTCTGAAAATTCAAATGGAATGAATGAATGGATGCTTGTCTCATATTTTTTGTATGCATAATAACCTGATTTCTTGTTAATTTTCTCTTGKAAGTATAATCTGGCCATCATGTAGTTATAATGACAGACCCGAGTGAAATGGCATGAATCCTGTGAAGAATATTTAGATTGAATTGTTTTGGAGGGTTGTTAGAGTATATAATTATTGGGTCTGTGCTTTCAGGGACTATTAACTTTCCCTTGGGTCCCAACTCTCATATCCCTTATTTCACTTGGTTAATTTTACTCAAAGACATGGGTCTCTTGTAATATATATTGAACAACAATAGAAGGATATTGGTAGGATTGAAAGAGCCTGAATTACAAGGTATTTCCTTGGGCCCATACCTTGCCTCTAACACTCGATTTTTCTCGTCTTTGAGCATAGAAGTCCCTGTGAAGTGAATCTTGAGGCCGAGTGGATCAAATAGGAAAGGGGGAGGGGAAGGTTCACCTTTGGACTAGTGCACGGATTTGATTACATATGCAAAAGAAAATAGGAGGAGGAATCCCCAAGACTAAAGTCTAGGTGTTTAAAACATATGCATAGGTGAATATTTATGGTGTCTAGATGCAAGGCATCATGGATATCTAGATATCAAAAAATCCATAGCCTTGATATATTATTTCCCTTTGAAATTCTATGATGCCCAGATAATGGGTTCAACAAGGGTTCCAGTGTAGGTTCCTCCCTATTTGAAATAATTTTAATCAAGAGAGAGAGAGAAAGAGAGAGAGAGAGAGAGTAAGCGACATCACACTAACACATTGTCCCACCCGTCGACTGACCTAATTTAATGAGAGAGGACATGTGTCAGCATGAGGTTGGATCTGGTCACAAGGGACCCACCTTCGATCACAAAGCCCTTGTTAGTATCATGTGATATCAACTATCAAATCTAAGGTTAAGAGAATATTGGTCATAGATATTTCCCAGTGTTAGAGTTTGTGCCAAGAATCTAGATCTAGAAATCTCAACATCCGACTTTTAAAATAAAATGCATTTTGGAGTTCTCACATTTTGTATGGATCAAGGTTCCATGTGAGGTTCCACGGGAGGGGCCCTAAATTTCTCAAGTCCACGTTTTATGCCACATGGGTCCACATTCCCTATTGTGATTGGTCCATGTCTCGCATTGGAAATAATTCCATGTGTCTTAGGGTGACGTCACATCCAAAAATATAGAACTTCTCATAGAGTTCTATCACAAATTTTCGTAGCCAAAAGGATGATGTTGTGATGTCAACTGCCCTGGGGCAATTACATGTCAATGTACCATTCAGTCAAGGTGGCATGCCATTTCAGACTGGGTGTCATGCCACATCATCATATTCATATATAAAATGTTGATTCAGCCTCCATGTGTCGATGCCATGTAATCATGCCACATCAACCACGTGATCAATTTTGTTTGGAGGTGGCATGCCACATCATCCTAGGTGTCAAGTCTTGCTATTCAAAGGAAATTGATGGTGATGTCTCTTTGGAATCTCTGATGCTCAGATGCCTGAATAATTCAAGTTTATATGAATTGATTCCATAGCAAGCTCGGGAGGGAGTCATATCCCTGAGTACCTGAACCATATGGTAATTGGGAGTTTGGTTATGTGATAATCCTTGGGAGGTCAGATGCCCAGATCTCTAGATTTACATGGTTCCATGCCAAGGTTTTGTTAGATATGTTGGATTCAAGTCGAGACCATGTGTCCCAACACATCAACACACACCTAACTACCATGAAAAATGATACGGTTCACAAGGACCCACGTGGGTGTGAGGTGGATTTGGGAGGGGAAAAGGCCTTGAAATCCCTAAAACTTTAGGAGGTCATAACTTTCATTCCAAGACTCATTTTTCATCATACTTTTAGTTGTTGGAAATATCTTGATGAGAACAATCAACTTTTGGACTTATATTTTGTTTTTATAGGTATTATTTACGAAGGAATCATAGAGGAAGAATTTGAGAAATTAAGACATTCCACCTCCCTAATGACTCCTAGGAAGTCAGGTGTGTTACAGAGAGATGTCAGAGTAGATTTCAAACTCTATGCCTAAGTGGGCCAAAAAAATTTAAATGATTTGTATGCCAAGGGCTATAGACCTTGCTGAAGTTTATTTACTTATTGTTTTCTACATTAAAAGGTTGTATAATTAGCTGAAATGAATATTTTTTTGCATAATTTACTTATAATTTGTACAACATAAAATTTAAATATTTTACCATATTTGAACATGTTAATATTCACTGACAACATGGTGCTAAGTGTTCTTGATAGAAGGTACAAATTTCTAAAATTGGACTATTGTGGGTCAATAAGACCCTATCAGGGCCAAATGTTGCATGCCCTTTTTGAGTTTTACAATAAGCTAATAATGGCTTATTGTTTTAGGACATAGAAGATACAGAAAAGAGAAGAAAACAAAAAGAGTCTAGTACAACTAAAAATGGAAGAAACATCACGAATTAGAGAAGAGGATTCAGATGAGAGGAGGGTCATAGAGACCCCTCCAGATTTGGTAGAGACAATGAGAATCATGAAGGATGAAATGATAAGCTAGAGGGATGAGAATGAAAATATCGTTATAGCATAGGAGAAGTAGACATATTTAAATGCATTGTTTATACAAAGTCTACATGAAATTTAGAAACACTTGCAACAAGGACCAACTTCCAGCAATGCAAGAAGACAATGGTCTGAGATGTGATAGAGCCCATTAGAAATTGAAAATCATTGGCCAACACACAACAAAATATGGAATAATTCCTTGAGGAAAAGGCACTATAGTGCCAAGTGGAACACAAGCAAAGTAGATTCTTCCATAGATTCCTCTCTTGAGAGGACTACTACATAAGAACTACCCAATAGTAAGACTAGTTCTAGTTCCTGTAAGAGGAAAAAGAAGAGGAACTCCAAGAGGTCCCTTATAGAGGAATTAAAAAAAGAAAAACCCCCTACCTTTGATGGATAAATCAAGAAGGGGAGGGAAGTAGAGGCTTGGATGCTAGGGTTAAAGAATTATTTCTATGTACATAACTACTCAGGAAATACAAAGGAAAAGATAACCATCTTCAATTTGAGTGGAGGCACTTCCATTTGGTGGGAAGACCTAAAAAACATTAAGGGAATTAATGAAAGAAAGATAACCTAGAAAACAGTTCGAGAAGTATTTCAGGAAATATTATATGTTCGAGAAATATTATGATGGTAAGATCAAGGAATTCCATGAACATAAGCTATGATATCTTACCATGGATTCTTATGCTAAGAGGTTTTTAAAACTGTTGAGATATGTTCCTTATTTGAAAGATGATAAAGAGAGGATACAATGCTTCCTCAGTGGATTTACATAATCCTATCAAGAGAGAATTGAGTTTGATGAGCCTAAGACACTAGAGGACACTATCAAAAAGGCCAAATACCGTTATGATTAGTCAAATCATAGGTAGGAGTCTCAGATATAATGGAAAAAGAAGGATAAATTTGGGTTCAAGAAGAAGTGATTTAAATCATCCCATCACAAGAATCCAAATAGGAGTGCTTATACTAGTCATCCCACTAGAAGCATGCATCAATAGAAATTTCCCTCTCAAAGTGGGAATAGGCCAGCAATGAAAACCAAGGAAAAGAAGAAAGAAAAAAATAAAGGACCTCTCCAATGACGGGGTTGTGGAGAAGCACACTTATTAATTTAAAACTCCCATACGTAGTGTGCAATGAGAGAGTCTACAATGTATAGGAGGTGACTATGGTTAATGATGTATGCAAGAGTGTGCCCAGGGTTTACGCAGTTGTCGAGAATCGATAGGAAGAACACCGAGCTTTAGTGGTGGATATGTAAGGTAAAAATGCAAAACAAACCTTTTTAATTTTAATTGACCCCGGTTCTAAACTTAGTTATATTTCACCCTAAGTTGTTGAAACATGTTTATTACAGAGAAGGAAGCATGAAAAATCGTGGTTAGTTCAGCTAGCCACAGGGACTGAGAGGAAGGTGATAGAGATGATCGAAGCTTTTCCATTTGAAATGAATGGACCACATACACAAGAAGTCCTGAACCTACCACCTTTGGGATCATATGAGATGTCAATAGGCATGGATTCGTTGGATTCCCGTAAAGTAAAACTGGATTGTTTTAATAAAACTTTGGAATGTGAGGATGGTGAGGGAAACAAGAGGGTGATACATGGCATCCAGAATCATGTATATGTAAGGAATATATCAACAGTGCAACTCAAGAAATATAGCACGAAAGGGTGTCCCCTTTATGTTATACAAGTGCTAAATTCAATAGAAAACAACAAGATGAAGATAAAATGCAACCTATTGTTGCATGAATTCATAGATGTGTTTTTGGAGGATATTCCTGGAATGCCTCCTAGAAGGGATATTGACTTTTCGATAGAGAGGGTGCCAGGAGAAGTACCTACATTTAAGGTGCCTTATAGGATGGGCACACTGGAGCTCTTGGAATTAAAAATGTAGTTAAAGGAAATGTTAGATAAGGGGTATATTAGACCTAGTGTATCCCTATAGAGAGCACGAACATTATTTGTAAAGAATAAGGATGGTACTCTCATAATGTGTATTGACTATATACAATTAAATAATATGACCATCAAGAATAAATACCCACTTCCTAGAATTGATGATCTTTTTTTATCACCTCCGAGGAGCTATAATGTTCTCTAAAATAGACTTGAGGTCCAGATACCATCAAGTTAGAATTAAGGATGAGGATATCCATAATACTACCTTTAGAACGAGGTACATACACTACAATTTTGTGGTGGTGCCTTTTTGTCTTACCAACATGCCAACCACCTTTATGTGTTTGATGAATAATATTCTCAACAAATATTTGGACAAGTTTATCCTAATATTCATTGATGATATTCTAAGCTATTCAAAAACTAAGGGGGAGCATGAGGAATACCTTTGATTGGTGCTATAGGTGTTGAGAGAACACTATTTTTATGCCAAGTACAACAAGTGTGATTTTTTCCAAAAACATATTCAATATTTGGGTCAGGTAATTTTAGAAAATGGAGTGGCGATATACCTAGAAAAGATTAAGGACATCATTGATTGGCCAATGCCTAGAAATGTATATGAGGATAAGATCATTTATGGGGTTAACAGTATATTATAGGAGGCTTATTAAGAGTTTCTCCAATATCGATAACCCCATCACTTCCCAGTAAATAAAAGGGGAAAAGTTTATGTGGTTAACATATTGTGAGGCAAGTTTTCAAGATTTGAAATATCTTTTAACCAACTCCCTTGTCCTGAATATTGTAGATCATGAAAAGGATTTCCTAGTTTGTATAGATTCTTGTAAAGAATGACTCAGTGGAGTCCTCATGCAAGAAGGACTCATGGTTGACTATGAATCAAGAAAGCTAAATGAGCATGAGCAACATCATGTCACTCATGACTTAGAACTTGCAGCCATAGTACACACCTTAAAAATGTGGAGGCATTATTTACTTGGAAGAAGCTTTATATTAATGACTAACCACAACATACTGAAGTATCTATTTCATCAATCATGCTTAAATTCCTTACAAGCCCGATGGATGGCTCTTATCAATGAGTTTGATTTTGAAATCAAACATATCAAAGGAAAGGAAAATTGAGTAGCATATGCATGAAACATAAGCATACAGATAGTACACTTAGCAACAGCAAGCACATGTGAATCTGATATAAAACAGAGAATCATATTTTTCCTACAAAAATGAACAATTTCACTTCATAAAAGAAATCCTACAACAAGATCCCAAAGGGAAGAAAAATGAAAGTTATCAAATCATAGGGGATGGGATATTGATGTACAATAATAGATTGTACATGCCTTATTCGAACAAGCTGGAAAATCTCATCATGGACGAGTTTCATAATATAAACTATGTGGGTCATTCGAGTTATCAAAAGATGATAATCACAACAAGAAAATTGTGTTTTTGGACAGGAATGAAAATGAATATTACATAATACATTGCTAAGTGTTTGGAGTGACAAGAAGTAAAGGTTAAGAATAAACACCCAACAGGTTTATTGTAGACATTGCAAATTCTATAATTGAAATGGGAGATTATCTCCATGGACTTCATTATGGGATTACCCAGAATATCAAGGTAGCATGATGCAATCATGGTTGTGGTAGACAAGTTGAGTAAGGCAACTCAATTCATCCCCATTAAATTCACTTATAAAGAAATAKATGTAGCTAATATTTTTATTAAAGAAAATTTCAGATTACATGGCATTCCCAAGACAATTATTTCAGATCGAGATGCTAAATTCATGACCAATTTATGGAAAAGACTATTTACATCCTTGGTAAGAAGCTAGCTTTCAGCACTACTTGTCATCCTCAAGAAAACATGAAAAATGAGAGGGTTACTAGAGTGTTGGAAGATATCATGAGGATGTATGTTATTCACCAACTTAAGAAATGGGAGGAATACCTACCCCTAGTAGAATTTGCGTATAATAATGGCTATTAATAGTCATTAAAAATGAGCCCTTTTGAGGCTCTATATGGAAGAAAATGTAGAATTCCAATCAGCTGGGAAAATCCAATGGATAGGATTACACTTAGACTTGATATGTTAAAGGAGATGGAGGAAGAAGTGATTAAAATTAGATAGAATATGAAAGTGGCTCAAGACAGGAAAAAGAGATATGTTGACAAAAAACATACTCATAAAGAGTTCAAAGTAGGAGATCATGTTTATGTCATTTTTACGCCTAAGATAAATTCCCTAAGAATGGAGACATGTACCAACCTAGCACACCGATACTCTAGACCTTTTGAGATCTTAGAAATGGTGGGGCCAGTGGCATACTAGCTTGCTCTGCCTCCAAATGTCAAAGCCCATAATGTTTTCCATGTATGTTTGTTAAAAAAAATGTTCATGATACTAATCATATTATTGATTGGACTATGATATAGGAGGAACTAGGAAGAGAATTACAGCCTGAGCCTCAACATATCTTGGATAAGAGAGAGACATTCTTCTGGAACCAAGCCATCATGTAGGTCAATGTGTAGTGGAAACATTTTGGAGCAGATGAGGTCACATGGGAGCTGGAAGATGCCATGAAAGTGGCATACCCTTTTTTGTTTTATGTATAAGGATTGTTTATATGGATAGTAAAACACTGAGGATGATGTTTCTTTTTATGGGGGGGGGGGGAATGTAACACCTTGTGTTCCCCCAGTTTGTAATTATAAGTTATGAATTAAAAATGTGATTGAAAGACAGTGTAATTGCATTTATGTTTAATGAAAAATTTCCAACAAGATGATTGAAGGGTGAAGCCTTGAGTACTATCCATGATACCACAAGTGGAAATATGGTGAGGGGTTGGGGGATTGCCTTACCTATCAAGAATAAATCCTTCACCAAACAGACAAATTTCCTAATTGCAAAAATAAATTATCTCTGAATTTCCCCTTTTCCCTTTTACCAAAAAATCAATTAATTAAGAAAGGCCTGGTAGTCAAGAAACCAATTTCCCACCTTAATGGAAGTATGGAGGATGGCTAGGATAGTTGAATACTGTCAGCCTTGGGTATAATAGATTACCCACCTCGATTTTGAAATTGACCCACGAGTGTCTCTAACAGAAGAAAGGGGGGGTTGTTGAAAATGAATAGGGGAGAACACAAACATTGGGTGATGGGAACCAAAAAGAACATATTTTCTAAGAATTGAGTTTTGATTGTAACTTGAGAAAAAAAAAAACAGGAACTTGACCTAAGAAAGAGGGTTGTGAATGTGATGTCTATTGGGATCAAAAGTAAGTAGCACTAAGACAATAGGGCATTGAAGGGAGGTAGAAACAGAGAAAGGACTCCTTGTGTACTTGAAGGAAACTACAGAGACATCTGAGAGATTCTTGGAGGCATGGGCTACTTGGGTCACAAAGGATTTTTATGTTGTATTGATGTCAGTGAAGGAGAGTGGCATTCACCTTACTAAATCTTCCTGTGAGAGATTTGATCTTCCTTGGTGGTATCATGGCCTGGCATAGCGGTGACCTATTGTATAAATTCTAATTACAAAAGAGACTAAGGTTGGTTGGAAAGGAGCTCACCCTTAATCATTTGGTTTGGCCAACCTTTATTTTGAAACAAATAAGTTTCTCATTGTCTAATTACTATGTTTCATAAGACATGTTTATTATCTCAATTTGTATGCAAATTGCATGGCTCACTAATTAACTCTGAAAATAATGACTTGAGTGCACAGTTAGTGATCTATGTATGCATGGTATTCAATTACAGGTTATTATATCTCTGAAAATTGAAATGGAATGAATGAATCGATGCTTGTCTCATGTTTATTGTATGCACAATAACCCGATTTTGGTTA
>JASDQU010375222.1:4594-17339 GCA_032191745.1 Picea mariana
TAAACCATGATTGCAAGGACGAGTTCGCAGCAAAAGAATTTCCATAAGAGGCGAAGCACTAGGAATAGATGCAATTGGGCAAAGCGCAACAGCAGAAGACACCACGAAAACAAGGGCCCGGAAAGAAGGAACCTCTGAGTCAATAGGAACAAGAGGAGAATTCAGGGAAAGAACCGCCACAAGCCAGCCAAGATGGTGCGTATGAAGACAATGCACATTAAAAGAAACACCCAGATGGAAGAAAATCCGACAAGCCATAGAAGGATTTCAAGGATGGAGCAAGCATCCCGAGATGCAAAGGGCACCTTCCAGGCGTTGGTCAAACCGAAAGGAAAATAAACCATCACCAGGTGAGAGAGGGAAATCACTACTAAGCGCAAGGGCAAAGCCTGGGAGGAACTGAGCCAGGAAGCGGACTAGATAACGGACCCAGGGACCACGCAGTCCAGGGAAACCCTCTACCATAAGACAGTAGAGATGGCATGGTGGAAAAAGATGTTAATAGGAAAAGTGAGCACAGAAAAGAACGTTGTCACCCAGAAGGGTAACAAGGACCAAAAAAAATTGATAAAAGAAATCATGAGTTGCCTCAGCAATCTGGATGCTAGTACAAAACGAATTGCAGAGGACCAGAAAACCCAGAAGGAGAAGTTGGAGCGAATGGATGCCCAATTCCACTTATACTTGCGCTACGTCCCCAACTGATGGGAATGGACCACCAGCCCGTATCAGGAAGACCCACACGGTGGCCCAGAAGGAGGAGAGCAAGGACAAGGCGAAAGATGGAAAGAAGAATCTCATAATCCTGGACTAGCGCCGGGTTAGCCAATGATCAGTGAATGTTACTGGGTCAGTCTTAATTGTTGTCTTTGTGTTTTTTATGTTTATGTTATGATTAGCTTGGCAAAAACAAGATATGATGGGACTGGACCGGTTTCCCAATGTGGCGGTCCAACCATACCCCTCTACTATCTCAAAGAACGCAACTTTGGAACCCCTGCGCTGGTTTCCTTTTTGGCAGACCAGGGAGTTCCTCTTTTTGTATATTAGTCTTTTTTAGTAATACAGATACTCAAACTCACTTACAAAAAAAAAAAAGGATACACAAGCCACCCCTCACTATGTTGAGGTTTCTTAACCGAAAGTATAATATCTTTCATGAAGTGTCTTGCAAATGGAAAAGTTAGAGATATTGAAGGATATCAAGCCAAGATCTCAAAACTTGGGAACAATGCCTTATATTAAGCATATTTTTAATCAAGATGTCAAGTAATACTTTCCTAAAAATGGAATGAAAGTTTATTTGTCCCTATTTTCAAATCTGGAAACTAAGATGATGTGTCTAATTATTAAACTATCTCTAGTATCCCTTTTTAACAAAAAATTATTTGGCTTGATTTTTGAAAGAAAAATTAATCAATGGCTTCAGGACAATGATAAGAAGACCAAAGAGAAAGCATAATTTAGAAATCAACATGTTATGTTTCATCACCTTGCCACCCTTAGAGTTATTATTGAGGATTATATAGACAATAAGATCTCATTTGTTGTTTYGACGATTTTAGAAAATCCTTCCACACTATTCCTAGAGCCAAGCTATGGAAAACACTGAAGAAATTGGTATCCATCATCATCTTTATAGTATTGTGATTAGGCTCTATGAAAAATKTTATTTCTAAGAGGCAGCATCRCAAGGAGTAGCATATGGTTATTAATTGTAATATTGGTGTTAAGCAAGGGTTCCCCTTTCTCCCACCCTTTTTGGCATCTACATTGATAAAATTGAGTAATGTTTAAGGATGCATTGGCATTAACATGGTCAGATTCAKTGTTTTCCTTCTTCTATATGCCAATGATATTGTTCTCCTTGCAAAAACTATTGAAGATCTTCACAAGCAACTCAAATCTCTCTGACAATTCTAAAAAAAAATATGAACTTACCATTAATATTGATCGAACCAAGATTATGATAATTAAATAAAAGAAAAGAATCAATCCTTTGATTTTTTATGGTGATACCACTTTCAAATTGCATTTGAACTGGAACAACGTTGTCGAGAAACAAAGCATTGGTGGTTGGTAAGATTATTACAATCTTGAAACAAATGTAGAAATGTTGAGCACTAGGATTTGGATAAGAAACTTTTTATTTTCAATACTTTAGTTATCATGGCTATTATTTATCACTAAGAAGTTTGGGATTACACTATCTCTCTTGAGACCTAAAATTAAAAGGAGCAAATCCAAAAACACTTCATAAACTTTAGTTTTATAATTAAACGTAACACTCCTTATCTCATTATCTTCTCTTGGTTGAAGCCGGATGCACTTTCTTGCACTATAAAGTCACAATCTGATATTTGGATTATAAGCACAAAGTGCTCAAGTTGAACAAAATTTAGGCTCCATGTTATTGTTGTTGGTATGAGTAGTAGTCATCACAAGCTTGAAAAAGGTTGGGCTAGATATTCTGACACTACTTAACTATTGGTACATAAAAGAAAACAATCAAAGTGGTAATATGGACAATATTAAATGTTACATCTCCATGAAGTTTAAAGATAACACATGGGATGACAATGAAATGATTAATAGTAAGAAATTGAAATGCTACATATAGTTTATAAATCTAATTTGGCTAATCAAAACTATTTTTCCAACATTTTGAGTTTAAAAAACAAAAGAAATCAACAACAACACGACCAATGTTCATGACCTCCATAAGGGCATTGGTCTTGGACTAACCCAAAAACACTTTGAAATAAACGAAGTTGTAAAATTTGTGATACAAAG
Source organism: Picea mariana (assembly GCA_032191745.1). Lineage (NCBI taxonomy): Eukaryota > Viridiplantae > Streptophyta > Pinopsida > Pinales > Pinaceae > Picea > Picea mariana. The sequence goes on from JASDQU010375222.1 coordinate 7,388, forward strand.
GAGGTTGAGAATGAGCATCATTTCATTTTAAGTTGTCCTTCCTTTACTTATTAATAAAGACATAAAGTTAACTAGTTTCATAACTTAACTACTCTTTGTGATCTCCTCACTTACAAATAATCATAATGGTCTTGGTACTTTCATTTCGACTCTATTGACACATAAAAATCACATTCTAAAAAATATTTAGTATAATTTCATTTATTTATATTATAAATCTTATTAATAATAAGAAATGTTAAACATTATCATTATCATTATTRATTAAGTTTAGTYACTTCTAAACATATATATGTAAATAGAACGCAAAATGACCATTAATGTTTAAAAAACCTTTGCATACATGTTCAAAGATTGTTCATTAATTTYGTTTACATATGTCATTATTCTTTTAAATTGGGCTTAATAATTAAACTACTCTTAAAGATATCTCATATGTGTGTGAGAGATTAATTTAATATTACTRTAGATTAGTATTAATTTATATTATCAATATAAATTTATTTTAAATTTGAATTTATTAAATATGAAAAAATATTAAAAAGAGAGATTAATTTAATATTACTATATAAATTAGTATTAATTTATATTATCAATATAAATTTATTTTAATTTTGAATTTATTAAACATGAAAAAATATTAAAATGAATTAAAAAATATTAAATTAAAATAATATATACTCATAGTATAATATACTTCATTTTTCTTAATACAATAAAAAAATTTCCATTATTAAAAAATAATTTTTAATAAAAATACAAATTAAATAATAATTTTTAATTTTTAAAATGATATAAACACCTAAAAAAGTTCAATTGTTTAGGGAGAAGGATGATAACATTTAAACAAACCCCACACATTTATAATACATGTTCAAAATATTTAGAGGAGGGACATTACCTAATCTTACTAAGGAAGACAACCATCATAAACATTTGTTAAGAGTTTTTAATCTAATTTTTTTTTCTTAAGTTAATGAAGAAAGAAAAATACATCATTTTTTATTTAATGTTTTTTATATTAAGAAAAAAAATATAGAAAAATACATATTTTTATTTAATGTTTTTTATATTAAGGGAAAAAAAAACAAAATATAAGTAACATCATGAGAAGGTCAATAAACACTTTTCCTATCATATTGTGCCTCGTGGAACATCCATTCTCATTTGGTAAGAAAAACATGTTAAAAGTTTTAATTTGTAAAAGTTTATATAAACATTTATCTTTGAAAGGAACATGAGGTGAGAGAAACTTATGGAAAATATCTTGACATAACACTTCATAAAATTTATAGAGTAACAACTTTGATATAATTTTAAAATTCTTTATAACAAAACAACATAAGAGATTGATTATGTTTTATAAGGATAAGTTTTTAGTCAATTTTATTGAGGAAGACATGTCGTTAGAGATTTCAAACTAGATTATAACAATGACAAACAACTTTATAATGTTAAATGAGGTGACAAATAATTTTAAGWTGGACACAGTATACATGGCTGGGAGCACCTGGAAGCAATTGGTTCTACAAATAAGCAAGCAATTCAATAGGTAAAATATTATGTAGATTATCTAATATGCCCTCCTTCTCTTTCCCCGTACTATGTATGGACCCACACCTTGCCGTCCGATGCCTGATATTCTCTCATTCTTGGGGTTATCCGTTGATGGGATGCTTCACTTCAATTTCAGAAAGACACGCACGCAGACCGGGCGCTAATGAATAATGAATGCTCGAGCAGTTAATCCAGACAGATCAATCTATTTAGTGGAACAGATCACAAGGGGAGAAAGCATTCGGTCATACATAGATTATTGCGTATTAAATGAAGTAAAGGTCCCGGTTCAGGGGTCATAATGTATGCCCTGTTCAGAAATATCTATTTCAAAATGGCTTCCACCTAGGCCAATTGATGGGAACGAACCCCCCTAAGAATATGTTAATTTTAAGTGAGAGAATTTCTCCATAGTGGGTAGTCTTTGGAAAACCAYGATCCATCCAAAACTTTCACCTTGACTATAAATATGATTTAAAATTAATCACTATATAATTTGTCGTCTATCTTGGTACTTTTTGGGAGGAAAAATTGGAAGAGTTGGATTGGAGGGCTCATTTTAGGGGCAGGTCCCATTTTGGTGATTTGGGATCCATAAACTTCTAGAGCCAGTTTAAGGCATCAAACATCAATTTTTGGGGTCAAAACTTTGTCATCTTAGCTCCCACCCCTTCGATGTTGTTCTATAGACCATAATCTTTACAATGGTGCAAAAATCACCTCAATCGAAGTTCATATGTGGAGGTTATGCATCATGCAACCCAACTTACCCTGTTGATCACCATGATACCAAGTGGATTCCGTGTTAGCCCCCATTACTCACATGTGTGGGGCTAGTCAGATGTGGACTTTCAAGAATATTCTAGAGAGTCCAAAACCCTAACACTAATTGAGGGTTGAGGCATGAAAAAACCCTAACCCTAATCTTAGATAGTTATCAAGCTATGGGTCTCTAGGAAAAGAAGGGGTTCCATTCTTTTGGTATTGTTATTGTTTCATAGTTGAGAAAATCATCTAGGAGTGGGATACTAAAGCATAATAGAGGAGGTAGAAGATCATGTAGTAGCCATTCAAGCCACATTGTCCATGACAACTCTACAGTGAGTGCCCCTTTCTTTGTACTCACAGTTAATAACTGAGAAAAAGAGAGAATAGCATAGGCCTCATCTTATAGATGGGTTTTCTCACATATTGGGTTTCCCAAGTCACATCTTATGTTCATTTGTGTGGTTGGTGTGTTCATTTGCTTGTTTCTTAAATTTTTGTTTTTAGTTCCATACTTTTGAGCACTACTCTAGTAATAATAAATCTAAGATTTAAGGTAATAAACTACATAATAAAATACTTCAAAACATTGTAAGATATATTGTGATGAAATATTCCAATGGAATATCCATGGCAGTTTACAGATCATATTGGTATCAGAGTAGGTTTCTTTGGAATTTTTGCACGAAGTTGTAGTATCTACGAATTGGCTTAAGAAGGAAGTCTCAAAACCCTAGCCACGATGAATGAGTCCAGTAGAAGATGAGGCAAATGAGATATTTTCAAATATGGAAGAACAAGTCATTGATATCTCTTGCAGCCCAACCCTCCTCATGGCGGCTATAGTGAACAAGTTTGGACCTTTTGGGGAGGTTGGTGGCTCTAACTCAAAAGTTGGATCGAATGAGAAATCGGGAGATAATGAAAACCCAAAAAAGGAGACATAGAAAGAGAAACCAAGTTCCAGTGTCATCACTTCTTTAGAATCTCACTTTAAAATGGAAGCAAAAGTGGACGTCAAAACTCTACCAAGGTGAGATTGGCGTTGTTAATATGAATCATTGGTTGCAACATATAGAAGTTTATTTTAGGGCTCATGTAATATAGAATAATAGCAAAATATTTCATTTTCCCGACCGAAACTAGAGGCCATGCCCTAACTTTGTGGGAAATCCACACAGAGACACTTAGGCTGGAGGGTGATCCACTAGTAACTAAGTGTGACGTGTTTAAAACCCTCATCAAGTCCCATTTCTACTCTATTGGGTATGTAGAGGACTAATGGATCTTTTGGGGCCACTTCATGTAGAGGCAAGGGTAGAGTGTGAAATAGTACACCATCAAGTTTAGAAAATGGTGATTATGTTGGGTATATCTCCCAAGAACCCAAACATATTCCTTGAGTATATGGGGGTCTACATAGTCATTTATGAAATAAAGTGATGCTTTTTAAACCTATTATAGTTGATGAGGTGTGTGTGCAAGTATAATACCTAGAGAATATATGCAATAAGAAAGGAAAACCAAGTGGTTTCAAATAGAAAGACCACCAAGATGCTTCCAGGGAGGAGAAGAAGAAGTGGAAAGGAAAGGACAAGAAGACAATAACCACTACACATCAATGAAAGGATCCAAACAACCAATGCAACCATTGTAATATTAATGGTAACATTGAAGATAATTGTTGGAAACTACATCCATATCTAAACCCGAAGAAATGTAAGAAGGATGCCAAGAAGAAGACCCTGCTAGCCATGGATTCAAGAAACCTGGTAGAGAGCAGTTTGGATGTGGATAAAAAGATTGTTTGCACTACAGTGCAAAAGGAGGTGAACCTAATTATCCTTCATCACAAGGAATAGAAGGACATGACTAAACTCTTCCATATTAAGATCTAGGTCAAGAAGGAAAAGGTGGATGCTCTATTAGATTCTAATTCACAAGCCAACCTCATAGCAGAATATTTGGTCTGCAATATTGGATTGGAAGTTCATGATAATCCTAATCCATATCCATTAGGATGGGTAAATAAGGATGTAGAGTTCAAGTCACTAAATATTGTAAGATCAAATTTTATATTATGTAAACTACATTGATGAAGTGGAGGTAAATGTAGTACCACTTGATGTGTGTGGTGTAGTGATTGGAATCCCCTACATGTATAGCCCTAGACAAATCCCCATGTAAATCCCTATATAATGAGTTATATTTTAATTATTATATTAGTGTTTTTAGCTAGACCCTTTAATTGTAATTGTACCCTTTGTCTCCTATATATATACTAAGGAGACCTAGTTTTAGAATCATCTCAACTCACTATTGTATGTTTTCTTTGTTGTAAAAGGAGGATGCCCCCTCGAAGAGGCTTAACTTTCATTCTTATATCTATTTATCAAGGCATGGAGCTTCTTCTATTTATATTTTCAATCTATTTTAGTATTTCTTACCTAACATTTGGTATCAAAGACTATGATCCTAAGGTTTACTCCTCCAATTAAGGTATCTTGGAATTTTCACTATAATTTTTTTCTGGGAAGTTTTAGACAACAAAATTTTAAGGATACTGAGGGGAAATATGAGGGTACAGGTGATCAAAATTTCAAGATTTGGTTCATTATAATTGTCGGTATATAGACTATGGAAGATAGGGTTTTTTACCAACCCTCGAATCAGTTTTAAACAAGTCATCTTGTAATTTTTGGTATAACCTTTTTTTGGGGAATTTTCAGATAGTGAAATTTTGAAGAAATTAAGTAGAAATATCAAAGTACATGTGGTAAAAATTTTAGGTTTTTTTTCATTACAATTTCGGAGATATAGTCTATGGAAGATAGGGTTTGTGCTAATCATGAAATCAGTTTTAAAAGAGTCATCTTGGAATTTTCGCTATAACTTTTTTTGATGAAATTTAAAACTCTAAAAAAATTTTGAATCTTGAGGAGACATAGCAAGTTTTTTTTTTTTTTTTTTTTAAGTAAAAAAGGAGGATCCTGTTATATTGAAGTTGCAGGTTTACAAAGTCGTTTGGAGAGCCAGTTGTCTCGCCTAAAAAGGAAACCGAGACAACTGGCCATTCCATGCCACTCGTTTTCAAACAAAAATAACCAGGCTGCCATCTGCCCTGCCCGAAGGAAACCAGGACGCATGGATGCCATTAGTTTAAGTTTGTTCCTTAATTTACTACTGGCAACATAACTATAGTCTAACTGAGCTAAAGCTCTGGTTTGAAACAAAAGAAAATTTCTAACTATGATCATTCACAAAACCTTTTACCCGGTGTTCCCGTCATCTTTGCCATTCTTTCCCAGTCTGACTGGAATCACGTAGGCCTGTGCGCACGTAGGGCATTGTCGGATTAGAGATGTGCTGGAGTAAGCAGCGTACATCATGTCGAGGCATTGACTGATTCGGATGGCCCTGTGGATTTGGTCTTCCACCATGCTGCGTGTTTCAAAAATCAATTCCAGGTGCTCCAGGTGGAGGAGTGGAGGCTGGTCCTACCATTCTCCCTGAGGGGAGGAGAGGGGAATTGGCTCCTGTGCATCAATCTCCTCCTTGTCTTCATTTGCACTACCACCTTGTTGTCCTTGCATCTTGTCCTGATGTGCCACTTCCTCTGAAGGTTCTCCGCTTGTTGAATTTTCCTTTTCTTCTGTGTTGCCCGGGAATTATTCCTCAACATAGCAAGTTGTGTATTCCCCTGCTGGGTCATCTTCCTTGTGACTGTGTGTCATTCCTGGAACCTGAGGCTTGGCATCGTTCATGAAACAGGTGGGGAGATCCCAATTATCTGGGACAGTGAAGAGGATATGTTCTGGGGGAACCTGGATGGGTTTGTCTGGAACAATCTCCTCCACATACGCCATGGGAGGCGTTTTGGTTCTCCCAGGCTTCTTGGTTCTCCGAGTGCATGCCATAGCCAGCGCCTTTTCGAACTTCTTCTGTCGCTTCCTATGAAAGTTAGATCCATACCACGCGGCGCCTCTGCGAGGCCGTCCCCTTGCTCTCGGCATGTGGAGAAGCAGAACTATAACCGAAATGCCAACTGGATGAGTGTCCTTGCTCCAACACTCCGAAGGTTCAGCCTTCGGCCATTCAATTTCCAAATGCATCTCATATCCATCAAGACGACTGATAAGGATGAAGGTGACCGTGATAGCCTTGGCCATTAAGGCTATGTTCTTAGTGCGCTGATTTGTCGTCCTCTTCACTCGCCTGAGAGGCTTCATCCTCTGGTGTTGGTTGCTCGAGCTCACTCCCATCTTAATGGTGAGGAGATGGGAGCTGGTGGCCATTAATTATGGCTCTGCCTAGCTTGTTCCCGCGTGTCCTCCCTTCTCAACGTGGCACCCCATGCAGGGGTTGGAGATCCCTGTTGGCCAAAGCATGACACCAATTTCAGATGTATGAGCTTCCAGAGATGTGTGCTTCCCAGTATATGTGTTCTGTCTCCTTTGTTACCCCTTCATTTGCCAAATAGTCCACTACCCTGTTTGTGTCTCTTTTCACATGAGAGGGTATGATGTTGAGGTTAGTTCTAAGGAAGCTTCCGAATTCCTCTAGCAGCCCTGAGAGTTGCCAGTTGGGTGAGATTTTCAGTGGGTTTTCCCCATGGAGGATCTTGGTGATTAGCTGGATGACAATTTGTGAGTCCCCCTCCAGGATGAGCTTGCGACGATGTCTATCGATTGCTACTTGGAGACCTTGCAAGAGGCCTGTTAGCTCTACCGCATTGTTTGTGGTTTCCCCCAAGTAACCTGCTACCAGACAGAGGATCTCTCCGTTGGAGTTTCTGAGTGTGGCTCCATATCCCGCTGGTCCCGGGTTCCCTTTGGAGGCCCCATCGAAGTTGATCTTTATGAAATCTATTGGAGGAGGGGTCCATATGGTTGGGCTGCTATGCTGACATTTAGGTGCCTTTATCGTCAATTGATTTGTCAGGTTAGGCTGCCAGCTATGGAGTATGGATTGCTCCTCTGGGTTGTAATTTAAGTCCTCTAGTTTCTAGGGTTTGCTTCTAATTGTTTCCTTGACAAGTGTGACAATTTTTTCCCAAGTTAAGCCCAGTGTGGAGGCTTTGGAGTGAAAGATTATTTTGTTTCTCTTTCCAGATTTTCCAGAGAATGAATCCTGGGAGGAGTTGCCAAATGTATTCCAGTAGAGGATTGTTGTAGGTGATCGAGTCCCAGTTTTCAAGCGTATCGTTGATGTTGCTCCAGTTCTGATTGGATCGACGCATTATTTGAGCTCCTTGGTCCCAAATCCACTGAATGAAGGAACATCTGTTGAATAGATGTTCCTCGGTTTCCTCTTGTTGGTGGCATAAGACGCATATTGAGGGTCCAATGAAGCCTCTTCTCATGAGGTTGTCCCAGGTTAAGACTATGTTGTGTGCAATAATCCAGAGGAAGGTGGACACCTTAAGCCAAAGTACATGGTTCCAAACCTTGTTCCATATGTTCTCCCTATCTTGATTCTGGTATTTTCCTTGTAGGTAGTAGGCTTCTTTGACTGAGAAGTTGCCAGTAGTGGAGTGTCCCCATCAAAGAATATTCGGGCCTTCTCGATTGGGGATTTTTTGGTGACTTGCATAGTGTTTCCAGGCTTGCAGGTTTAAGTCCTCTGGGACCCCTAATTCCTGATTAGAAGTTTTCCAATGACGCCATTGTAGTCTCTGATCCACGGGTTTCCAAATATCTTTTACCCTCAGAAGTCTGTCCTAGTTTAGATCCTGTTTGAGGGGGTGTAGCTCTTCCAGGTCACTTAAAGGTTCGAGTTGCTGCCACGAATCCTGCCAGAACATAGCGCTTTCTCCATTTCGAACCTCCCAAAAGGCATGATTTTGCACCAGGTCTTTGTTTTGCCATGCTGTGTTCCAAATATTAGATCATTGTATTCGGACATTGTGTCTAATGAGCTGGTTTTCTTGTGTGAGAGGAGCGTACTTCTGCTTCCATATTTGGGCCCATAAAGCTGTTGGCATTTTTAACCATCTCCACCACATTTTGGCTCCCATTACTTGGTTGAGTTTCCCTGGATMCTGGAGTCCCAKCCTTCCCATACTTTTTGGTGTGCAGATCTTGTCCCATCYTACTAGCGCCCACTTCTTATTTGGTTGGTGTCCGTGCCAGAGGAAATTTCGCTGGAGGTTCCTTATTGCTTTGATGACCTTCTTGGGGGCCGCTAGGGCTATGAAAAGGTAGGTAGGCAGGGTTTGTAGGATAGACTTGAGCAGGACCAGCCTGGCTGCGATGTTGAGGGGTCTGAAGGTCCAGTTTCTCAGCCTGTTGGAGATGGAAAGAAGAAGGTTGTCCTAGGAAATGGATCTGGMAGCTGCACCCGTTAGAGGAATGCCTAAGTAGTTGGATGGAAGGGAGATCTTGGGTATTCCCAGGAGTTTGGAGATATGAATTTGGACGGCTGCCGGAGTGTTGAAGAAGTAGAGTTTGGATTTGTCTAGGTTGAGAATCATGCCTGAYGCCTCTGTGAAATCAGAGAGGATGGAGCTAAGTTTGTTTGCCTCTCTTGCGGTTGGCGAGTTCATGAGTAGGGTGTCATCAACAAATTGACTATGTGACGGTGCCGGTTGGATATTGTGCAGAGGTAAGCCTTTGAGAGATCCTTCTAGGACCGCTGACTTGATATAGAGTCCCAGGCCTTCCGCCAGGAGCACAAACAAAAAAGGTGATAGGGGGTCACCTTGTCTGATACCTCTGGACGGTGAGAATGGTCGAGACGGGACCCCATTAACTAGGATGGAGAAGAAGGTTGAGGCGGTAAGGTTTAAGATCCAATTTACCCATTGTTGATCAAATCCGAACGAATCTAAAATGGCTCGAAGGTACTGTCAGCTAACTCTATCAAAAGCCTTTGAAAGATCAAGTTTGATTAGCATACCTGAAGTTTTTGATGACTTGAGAGAGTGGATGACCTCATGAGCCAAAATGATGCTGTCCATAATTTGTCTACCTTATACGTACCCTGCTTGTTCCTTGGATATGACAAAGGGCAGAATTGGATTGAGGCGGTTCGCAACCACCTTTGTTATGATTTTGTAAATGACATTGCAGAGAGCGATAGGTCTGAACTGTTTGGGATTTGTGAGCCGCTCCTCTTTCGGAATTAGGGTGAGAAAAGTAGCATTGAGGGTAGGGAGGACTTCGTCTGAGATACGTGATTCCCCTACTACCTCCTAAACTTCTTCAATAATTAGGTCCTGACAATGATGGAAGAAGTCAGTGGGAAATCCATCCGGACCTGGGGCCTTCCCTGAGGGCATAAATTTTACTGCTTGGTCCACTTCTTCTTGGGTGATAGGTCGCATCAAGGTTGCATTTTGTTTAGGAGTCACCATAGAGGGTATGTGACTGGTTACTCGCTTGATTGTTGCAGTTTTATCCTCCTTGGTTTCTGTTAGGAGGTCACGGTAATAGTTGTTAAGCTCTGCTTCTATTTGGGTATGTTCTCTGATTGGATTACCCTGGCCATCCGCCAAATGAGTAATTATGTTAATGTGTCGGCGATGCACCATTGCTCTATGGAAGAACTTTGTTTTCTTTTCCCCCTCTTTGAGCCATTGTACCCTCGATTTATGCCTCCACAAAATTTCCTCTTGCTTTCTCCTCTCTTC